>VWYK01103755.1:2212-16820 GCA_013399775.1 Semnornis frantzii
CCGGCTGAGAGTCTAGCCTGGGTCATTTTACAAGTGTGGGGGGGCAGGGAACTCCCAAACCTTCACAGGGAGTTACAAGAGCTTAGGTTTTGTAGAGAACCTGATCTAAGGTCTTCTAACTGTTGATGAATGCTTCTGTAAGCTTCAATAATTTCCCATCATGTCAGCCCATAATTAATATCACGTTCCATGAAAAAAAGATGTAGGTTACTAGACAAGCTTAAGTATAAAAATCAAAGCTGACATGCACCAAGGGAATTACTTGCTTCCACTCCCTCAGAGGTCAAAGACATTTTCAGCTTTAGCAACGAGGTGCTCTGATTATCTAGTTAAATGCATAGGGGTTGAAAAAAAAATTAACATATCTGAAAAGTTTGATATGATTTCTGGCATCTAATTTACATGGTGAGATGTTTGTGTTTTGAATTTCTGAATTGCTTCGGTGAGAGGTAGACTTTGATAAGTTTTTAATTAAACTGATAATATCACTTTAAAAGCTACAACACCTAGAGTATAAAGGACACGAGTAATACCGGATTTTATAAGGCTTAGCAGTTTTATAAAGCTCGCTTGCTTTGTGGAAGAAACTGCTTTTGTGAAAATGTATATTTGCCATCTGATTGCTTCTGAAGAACATTTAGAGAAGGTGAGCCACCTTTGGTTGTGGGAAGGATTGTGTGTTAGTGTTCCAACAATACCCTTCTGTTCTGTATTTCAAAACAGGAGGGCTGTAAACCTTTCCTACTGAATTTAATAGCTCTGCATTTCATGCTCTCTGCTCCGCTCTGTGAGCTTTGCCTATGTGTTAGGTCCTATGCTATAAAGTAATGTTTCTACTTAATTACATTGTACTTGCAGTTTAACTACTACAATTACTTAGAATATATTGCTAACATCATAAGAGAGGGCCGCCTTAAAAAAAAAAAAAAGTTCTAATCAGACTCTCAAACACCGAAATTAAGCAGTACATCACCTGTGGAATGTTTTATGTGCAACCAAGGAAGCAAGCAACCAAATAGTTTTCAATGACACAAATTGCCTGTAGATGAGGATAAAATATCAGCAGAAGCTGAACATTCAGAGGTTTTGAAGACCTCTGGAAAAATGAGCAAGCAACTAGGAAGGCAAAAAACTGGTAAGAGTCTGGCAAGTCTACCTACATGGAAATTGACTGAATTGAACAGTAGAACTGTTTATTGTATGGGAATGGATATCAATCCCAGTGTGTAAAGTCCTAATGTCAAGTAGGTGTACCCATACTTGTAACACAGCTTTCTGTGTTTCCACCATTTCCAGACACTGTTTTGGTGTTTGTTTTTGTTAGTTTGTTTCATTTTGGTTTTTTTTTTTTGTTTGTTTTGTTTTGTTTTGTTTTTTTCCGGTAAAAATGTTTTTGCTATTTCTGTGACACATATAATAAATACTGTGAAACCTTTAAGTTACTCTTATTTTATCTGCTTTCAGAAACAAACCTTGAATTACAGAGGATGACCAAATAGAGAATTCTCAAAGGCTGCTGCTATGAGACACTTGGCCAAACATTTTGGGCACTGGAGAAGTGAATTGTTCAAATAAACAGAAAGAAACTGATGTTGTAAGTGTTAAATATATTAAAAAAGGCAAGTTCTTTAACTATGATGTCTGTAAGTGTACTACAGTGCAACAAGGCACACAAAGATATGATGATCCTCACAGTCAAAACATTTTAAAATAAAAAAATATTTTCAAAGTCCTTGAGGAGAAATCATTAGCTATTTAACATCATGTGAGAAGCTATCACTGAAGCTCCAGAGCCTGCCTACAACCTGCTATATCTTTACTGGTAGCCTTGAGAACACCTTAAGTAGTCATAAATTTGGCTAAAGGTCAGTCTGCCTGAATACCATGGTGATTTTAAGAGACTATTCAAAATACCTTATTTCTGGTTTATTCCTCAAATGTGGCAATAAAATTCCCAGTGATCACAGTTGCTGCTTATTTGTGATGACTTCATTTTGCAAACACAAACAATATACTTATGGTAGATATTAAGTGCATCGATCCATTCTTACCTTTCTGTACATCAGACACAAAGGATAGTGCCCTCCTAAATAGAGGGAAAACTCCCACCTCAAAGGGAAACAGAAGACTTGCTCTGTTCCAGCTCCCCCCAAAGTCCAGTAATTCCTTTGCAGAAAGCTCTTTGTTATACTGAAATTTAATCATGTGTAAGACCAGACTTGTCAGAAATCTATTGAACAAAGTTGAAAGTAAGAACCTGCCTCCATAATCCAAGCTGTATTAGGTCTGTGCTGAGTCCCAGAGGGGATAATTAGGTTTGCAAGCCTAATCATCCACTGTAATAGAACAGCCTTTGTTCTCACCAAGCAAGCCTTGTTCCAGTTCGCTATCTGAGATATGGGAATATCTGATGTCAATAATCAATTGACCTAAAGAAAACATTTTGCACTTCAAGAACTTCAGAGGTTCTGAAAACAAAGTGTTCTCCTCCCCTCTCCCTACAAAAAATACAGACATTTGTGAAAAACATTTAAGATTGGTTGTTTCAATCCTAATGATTCAAATGCATCATACAACCAATTACAGATATGAAGTATAGATCACACAGACTCTCCTTATGTTATACGTAAACAGAAAGTAATATGGCTAGTCTGCTGTAAAATTTAAACTGAGTAAGTTCTATTCTACAGCTCTCAGGTGTCAAAAAACTGAACAGGTGTACAAACATTTATGCTACCACACTTGATACCTCCCAGTCTGACCAGGTTTAGTCAGAAATCTAGTGAGAACCAGGAAAACATTTTAATTAAACGCAAGATTTCTCTCTTGGCGCAGACTCTCATACTTCTGCAGCAGAACATCTGCTGGACAAAAACTAGCGCATATGCACTTTGCTTGATGCAAATCATTTGCTACACAAATTATCTGTACATAAGCATTAAGTCCAACATGTCCCATGCATTTCATTTTGCAACATGTGCGCAACAGATCTCACAAATTCAGAAAGCAAGGAGTTGTTGAGCTCCCTCTAAAGATGGGAACTGAACTCTTGAATGTCTATCAGTTGAGCTGGAAATATTGCTCACTGTGCAAACACCTGAAAACTCCAGACACTCCTTGAACATCAGATCTGGAAGGAAAAGACCAGCTGCTTGTGGAATTGATTCATGGTACTGAGGGGGTGTGATGGTTTGGGAGTTCCCCACTCCCNGCAAGGTGAGTCTGGAGGATTGGCCAGGGAGGTTAGAAGTAGAGTGGTTATTTAGGTTATTCAGCAGAGAGGAGAGGACGCACTGGCTCCCAGAGAGAGATGGAGAGACTGTCTTATCTATGTTTGTGTTATTATACATCTCAGCAAGCCTATGAGTGAAGCAGACCCCACCACTGTTTTCCTTTCACAGCCTATAATATAATTTTTAATTTAAAATATTCCAATTAGCCTCAAACCAGCACAGGGGGACAAGGATTTTTAAAATACAACATACTGCAGGCATTTTCATCTTTAAATTACTCTAATCTTAATGCTTGATAGCTATTCCCTAAATGAACCAAATTCTTTTCTAATTAATCTGATCCACAAAATCTACAGCAAAAGTCCAAGTTGGAAGACTGTCATTCAAAATTGTCTTATGTACATGGTTTCTCTATTTCTTTAAACAAGTAGTTCACTGCTATAAGAAACATACTGTATATTGATTTGGCAGGAAGTCTTCGAAAGCAATGTGTTTGTTCCTCCACCTTTTAAGATTTGAGGACACATGTATCTGTCTAAAAGTATTCTATAATGAAAATCAAGATTGTAAGGCAAATAACTAGATAATATCACTCCTAAGTTTTTGCACCTGCATTACAACAATGGATTTTATGCTAAAGACCTGAAAAGAGGGGAACCCACATCTGATGTGCAGAAAAAGCCTTCAACAGAGAGGCTAAAAGCAATTACTTGAAGTTTTGGATGTGTTTTATCCTCCTGCATTCTTAACAGTGCTTCTTCTGCCAACACACTGGTTTCAACACAGCTCAAGGATCATCAGAGATCATACTATCAAGAATCACTTCTAACCAGATTAGGTTTCACATTTTAAAAGAATCTTCTTTAAATTTTACTACGGTGACAGTTATCATTATAGAAAAGTCTCAATTTAATTTTAGGACACCAGAGAGCTGGTAGGTTTTATTGTGTATTAACAAAGAACAAAGTCAGCACCTTCCTTCGTGTAGCAAAATGCATTGAGACAGATCTACCTCCATGTTTGAATTCTGTATCCTAGGCTTATTTTCCTGGCAAGCTATCTTGAACCAAACTGATTTTTTTTGCAACAAAATTCACAAAACAGAAATTGAGACAGTCTAAAAACCATCACAAGAATAAGAGAAATTTAGAAAGAGAACATAGTTCACACTGCAAATTCCACAGCTGATGCTGGAAACTGCATCGTTAAGGTGTCTGGTTCTTAATTTTAAATCTGCATCACCTGGCTCAATTTGTGTGGAAGTTTTAATTTTCTTAGCAAATTCAGAAAAACTTCGTGTCTTAATAAACAAAAGGCATTTTCATTGACTAAAAAAATAAACACACACATTTTAGTGCCTATCACAAGCAATTACATAAGCCATTATCTGTTTTTTTATTAAGATGCCTCTTGCCTACTATGCTATTATAGACTAATAACACTGAAAGTTGGTTGGGGCAACTAACTGTACCTGTATATTCTCAAATCAAACCTAGAGTAATTCTCAGCTATGTTTTAAAATTCCCTCTTGCTTCTGAACAACATGATAAACTCTGTAGCTCATTATTTCTCAGCACAAGAGATAATTCTGTACCCACTAGATCCTATCTCACTGACAGTAATTCCCAGTTCTTTGGTGAATGTGCACAGCTGGACTTTCTGTGCCAGAGCATTTACTTTATAACCTGGTTCCCTTCAGGTAGAAAATTGCTCATGAGCCAGAATGAGTCACAACATGTCCAGAACTACACAAGAGGAGACCAATAATCCCAGTTCATGGCACACAACACATTTCCCCTGCACTTTAAACACGAGGACAGTGAAGTGTAGGCTCAAAAAAGCACACACACAAAAAGTAATCCATATATGCAAATTGTGTAGTTACTAAATCAGATTCTCTTGTTATAACATATCTCAAATTCACCCAAACTATGTCAATGAGAGAATTACTAAGCAAAACTAAGGTAAATTTTATTCACAACTGACAGATTAAGACCAGGCTGCTCAACTGAAGAACTCTGGAAAACACCCATAGGTATACTGCAGAGAGCAAAAAAACTCTTTGTTTCTCTGACATTTTCACATACATCAGCTTCAAGACAGGGGTAGCCATCAACTCTCTTCTTCCATTACCTTCTCATCAGAAAAGATAGGCACAAACATCTACACAACTTTCAACAAACCAAGTCAGTCAGCTTGTTTTTCATTGCTGGGAGTACAAACTGACAATGTCCTCATACAACATGGAATTTACAGTTTTGTGTACTCAAACCCATTTTGAAACTAGGAGAGGTCAAACTAGACAGTATTTCCTAACTGATAATAGACTTACTTATACATGACCTATATCAGCACACCTACCTTACTAATTCAGAAACAATGAAAATGATTCCTAAAAACTGCAATTATAACAGTGAAGTCCTCAAATTACACTGCATTTATTCAAAGAAAAGTTGACCGCTCCTACCTGAATAACCTAAAAATAATTACTTGTGCCAACATGGATGTTCCTCTCTTCACTAAGAGTTCATTTTTCAGAGGGACAACCAAGCAGTACAAGAGAATTTTTCAGTACAGTATTTTTACCGTCACCTCTCTCTAAATTTCAAAAGCCTCCCCCCCCAATTAATTAAATGCAATCAAAAGCAAACTTTTTATCAGAAGGCACCAGGGAGCTCACACTGCAGAAATGCAAAACATACTAGCACATTCAAATAATTAACATTAATCCACGTGTTTTCCTATCCTTCGTTCTAGAGCTAACATACTTCATTTGGCCTACCAAATGCCCTCAGGTAAAAACTTCCCTACAAGCTTTGTTAAGGGCAAGCTGGGGAAACTGCACCTGCAAGAGGACCTACCAGAAAAAGTCCCTCTTGACTCCATAGTCTGTCTCAGATGCCTTTTGAAAATGAACAGAGACAGTAAAAAAAAAACAACAAACTTAGGTACCAAAATTATTAGCTTAAGAGAAAGAGCAGTCAAGCCTCAAAATTAGTTTCAGAAAACTGGAAAGCAACAGTGATTGTATTCTATTCCACTTAATATATTGACAGCATTAATAGTTCCTTACCTACCTTATCACTCCAGGCAAGGCTCCGTTTCCTGGGTTGGCGATGCCAATTCAGTGATTTCCTCAACTGCAGCAAGCTTTGCCCATTACCCTCTGGGTCCAGAGGGAGCTCCTCTTGAATGGTCTTTGGCCTGGCTAGGTGGGTGGGTGGCTGGGTCTCTCTCTCTCTCTCTGCCCAGTAAACTTCAATGGCACAGTTTCAACCACACCCTGCAGCCTTTTGAAGCTTCTGTTTCTTGAGCGTGCTGCTCAGCAGCTCCCTCTGCAGACCACCTTTTATTTCCTCCTGGAGGTTCCTGTCAGCAGTCACTTCAAAAGTGCATGATCTAACAGAGCAAAAGAAAAAGACCCCAAATACTTCTGTCACATTCTTTTGCTTTTTTGAAGTACTTTTTCCCATAGCTTTGAAAAAGAAAAGTCGTTCTGTTTCTCACAACATCTTACAAAAATCTTGTTGGGAAGAACACAAAAGAGATAGGGAAGCACAAAGGTAAATCAAGGAATGAGTTTCCCCCCATCTCCCCCCAAAAAACCCAAGCAAACAAACAACAAGAAAGTATCAAATCTGTTCCAATAACATTTCTTCAGAATGATTAAAAAAAAAAACAAAACAACTAAAAAATTCCAGCTCAAACATTTGATATTACTCAGGTGGTAAAGCTTTGTACCATATTGTTTGGATTCCTTCTCAGATTTGCAACAGCTGGGAACACTGCATACAAAAGAGTGCTAAGTAAGAATGAATCCCCTAACATGTAGGAGCCCACCCCAGCTGCTTCCTGTGGGGTAGGAGACAAACCATTAAAAAAAGTATTATTTTTTTTTCTTTTCTCAATGCATACATCCTGCATCATCTGCTTAACCCCTGCATCACCTGCTTAACCCCATATTTTTATTCATAAAAAATGCAGTCTAGCACATAAGAGGATACTCATTAGAATACAGACATTCACTTTAGCAGGTCCTAAGCTGGTGTCATTTGCATTTTTCCACAGCTGGAGCTGTACAAGCATGAACGATGCCTTTAGATTCCCTCCTCATGGAAAAGGTGGCAAGGCTGATGAAAATTAAACCTCTGAGGCCAAGCTGAAGCCTGTTCAGCAGTTAAACCTGGAAGCTTAAAGCAGCTCTGATGGCCTGAGGATTCTGCTGAAGCACGTACAGTCACGTAGGCCCAGGTTATTTCCAATTCACATATACCTCTGCAAGGGATTCCTAATAATAATATAAACTACAAAACCCAGTATCCATTCCATCTACTGTTCAAGCTTACTTGAATATATTATTAATTTAATATTCTGAGTTCTCAAGACTACATGAAAAAGAATCTTGTTCTGGCACTTGTACCTAACATAGCCTTTGATCCATTTATTTTTCTAATACGTAATAATTTTCCTTTCTCTTTCACTGAAAAAGAAAATAAAATGTAATGAAGCATTTTTTTTATTTCCATAAAATAAATGCTAAGACTGAGCCACTGGAAAAGTTTCACCTGTTAAACACAAAGAAGGTATATGCTGAGCAGTTAATATCTGGGACATGTATCTTGGGGAAAAAAACACAACAAAACAAAAAAAAAAAAAAGGATTTTTTTTATCAGAAGTTAGAAATGAATCCAAATTCACAACTGATTCTCTAAGAAGGGGTATGCCTCACTTCCCTAACATGAAATATATATACACTGGGAGTTACACAGCATTGAAATATTTAATGCTGTTGAATTGAAACGAGAAAGATACTGCTTTAAAGTATTTCAGCTTCTATAACAGTTTTTCTTTTTACTCTGTTTTAAAATGAAAGACTTAGTTCAATGTTTTAATAAGCAGAAAATCTAATAGAAAACAGAAGTCTCTGTTTCAATTATTTTTTTTAAAAATGAAGTTGCAGAGTAGCAAATTATCTTTTAAGCAGTAATAATAAAGAGAGTAGCCAGGGATATGAAACAAAAATATATTCTTCCCTACCTCCTCTGCCTAAAACAGAACTGTTTTAGGCTACATTTGACAGTGTTTTAAAACAAAACAGACATGATATGTATTAACAACATATTTACTCTGTAAATGCTCACTAACAAGAGGAAAAGTCTAAATGTCTTGGTTCCAGCACTCAGTGATTACTTAAATTGATATCCCCAATGAAGCTGTAGTCATGAAGACTTTTTCACCAGTGGTAAATGGTCTGAGCTCCAAGGTGGTCAGTTTTGCCCAAGCTCTATATTCCTTAAAATTACCAACTATAACACTAACTAAAATAAGAAATGATGTTATCCCTAAAGAATAGAAAATAGGAAGCAGTAAGGAGTAGAAAACGGAGGCAGTAGGAAGTTATGAAAATCTAATTGAATATTGAAGTGATTGATTTATTTTTTGCTGTGACCCCTCAACCTAAGATATTATCTGTGTACCCTGCTTTAAATTAAACAGGCAGTACAGCTCTGAAAAGGAGTCATTGGAAGTGGTAAAACTGCCACACCACAAATCTCAAACAAGGACAGCAAGCTGCATGCTTGGTAGAATCAGCTATGGAAATTCTGGAATGGGTAGAGTTTTAATTTTAAAATTGTTGCCTGGACAGAGGAACTCGATGTACAAAAGCTTCTTTAAACTTTAAGGAATTTACCAGAATTCTGGCCCATCCCTGTGTTCTGGTAGCTAAAGATTAGCACCCACAACGAGGAGCACAGGTGCCTCTCTAAGTCCTTGAAATAGAAAACTCTACTTGGTTAAATTCATCCATAAACATGAATTCAATAGATGCAGCCTTGAAGTCCAAAACAGAGCTGCCAGAGAGCCCTATGCCCTACCCTATGCCAGCCTAGTGTGCTGAACAATAGGGATTGCACCATCTGAGCATCTCTTATGGGTCTGTACAAATCCACACACTCTAACTCGAGAGCTCCACAAAATGTTTAAGTATTCTTAAAATTGGAAAGTTTCACAGAATCACAGAATGGTAAGGTTGGAAGGAACCTCAGGGATCATCTAGTTCCAAACCCCTGCCATAGGCAGGGACACCTCCCACTAGTACAGGTCACCCAAGGCCTCTTCCAACCTGACCTTGAACACCTCCAGGGAGGTTGTGGAGGGAGGTTGTGCTCTTTGATTGGGTGATTCTGTGCTCCACAACCTCCCTGGGCAACCTGTGCCAGCGTCTCACCACCCTTACTGCAAACAACTTCCTCCTAACATCCAGTCTAAATCTCCCCTCTGCCACTTGAAACCCATTGCTCCTTGTCCTGTTATTGCAAGACCTTATCAATAATCCCTCCCCAGCCTTCCTGTAGGCCCCTTCAGATACTGGAAGGCTACTCTAAGGTTTTCTGGAAGCCGCCTCTTCTCCATGCTGCAGAGCCCCAACTCTCTCAGCCTGTCCTCGTAGGAGAGCTGCTGCAGCCCTCTAAGCATCTTCATGGCCTCCTCTGGACCTTTTACTTTTACCTTTACTTTCCAGCTTTGTAACGGCCACCTCCCTGCGGCATTATTCCTCCATTTCTGAGGGAGAGAAGCTCTGACGCAACCATGAAGCCAAACAAAATGGCGCTGCCTGACCTGCCTGCAAAGGCCCATGGGAACACTCAGCACCTGTGCAGCAAGCACCACCTCCAGCTGCTCTCCTTTGAGCTTCCAGAATCAGCCTCTGCTTTTGTGTGCCTCAGGACAGTCCCCATGCCCTCTCTTCAGCCTCTTGCCCCCAGCCCTGGCAGCTGGAGGCAGTGGGGGCAGTTCCCGCCTTTGCAGCACTGATCCCGCCTTGGTGGCACTGTTCCTGCCACCACTACTGCTGGTCAGGAAGAGAGCACATGTGATGGGTTGGGAGTTCCCTACCCCCTCCACACTTTATAAATCACCCAGACTAGACTCAGCTGGCTGGAAGTTAAGGACTGAAGCTCTTTTTACAGTTTAGCACAATGTACAAGCAGAAATATACACAATAGACAGGAATATTGACAGCAATATACAAATTAAAGGTAATACAGAAACACAACACCCCTCCCAGAAATCAGAGTCCCCAGGAGGTGCTCCCAACCACCCTTTCACCCCCTTCCCACACCTGTACCTTACCCCAAGGTTTGCCTTATGTGCCAAGTGAGTTTGGAGGATCGGTCAGGGAGGTTAGAAGTGGAGTGGTTAGGTAGATTATTCAGCAGAGAGGAGAAGGCAAGCAGCCAGAGAGACTGAGACTCTCCAAGCCCGTGAGACTGTGTCTTATCTATGTTTTGTGTTCTTAGTCATATACATCTCAGCAAGCCTATGAGTGAAGCAGACATCACCATTATTTTCCTTTCACAGCCTATAATATAATTTTCTCTATTAAAATATTCCAATTAGCCTCAAACCCGCACAGCACAGCACCACTTAATACCACACTTGGCTCCTCTACATCCCAGAGGATGAGGCAAGGACAAGAAGGAAAAGTATGTGGAGGATTTAGGGGATGGACAGATATAAGCCCCCTGGTAAAGCTGTTCTGCAGGAAAGGCAGAGAAATGGAACAGGGACAGCCTTTGTTTCTCATCCATCTTGCATTCTGGTCAACCCATTACCCCTTCTGTGGGAAAACAGAGCTAGAGTGAGGGGCACATGCCCAGCTGACATGGATTGCTTTGCCTTTTTTCTCTCCTTTGCCTTTTCTTCACGGGGGTTTTGAAGTGAAGAATTTTTAATCTAGGAAAAGTCTTACAAATGTTTTTGAAGCAAAGAATTTTTAATCCAGGTAAAGTCTCATAAATGTTTTTGAAACAAAGAATTTTTAATCTAGGAAAAGTCTTACAAATGTTTTTGAAGTGAAGAATTTTTGAAGTAAGAAAAGTCTTGCAAATGTTTTTGAAGCAAAGAATTTTTAATCTAGGAAAAGTCTTACAAATGTTTTTGAAGTGAAGTATTTTTAAAGTAGGAAAAGTCTTACGAATGTTTTTGAAGCAAAGAATTTTTGATTTAGGAAAAGTCTTACAAATGCTTTTGAAGCAAAGAATTTTTAATCTATGAAAAGTCTTACAAATGTTAAGATTTCTATGATGATTCCAGAACAGGAAAGGAAAAAAATATCCAGTCCATATATATTTAAGTTATTTAAAAAATAAAATATTGCCTTTTCTCCCTCAAAATAGACCAAAGCAGGAGCTCACCTTAGGAGCTTCTTGGCAAAACTTTTCTCCTGTTTTGTCTCCCATTCTACTCTCATCCTTGAAATAAGAGAGAAACAACCAAGCTTTTAACTTATGTAATTGAAACATGCTGAAGCCAAAGCCAAATAGAAGTAGTTTCTTGGAGGGAACAATGTCTGAAAACTTTAATGATAGGTGACTATTTCTTCCCCCTAAGTAGATTTCATTCTGCTGAAAGACAGGCAGCAATGACAAGCGACCAATTCTCTTAAAGGCTTAAAACCATTACCTGAATCCATGAGGAAAAAAAGAAGTGGAGGGAAGGATAAATAGAGAAGCTAGAGGAAAACCAGCAGTCGTTAGCATTAAAGTACAGAACATTCAAGGAGACTGTAATTACTTGGCCTCTAAGTGAATCTTAAAGGGATTTCTAGGGCATTGGTCCTAGTTTGATATTTGCCCATTAGACATGGGTTCAATAGACTGTGCAGAAAGGAAGCAGAGAGGCTGCCCAGCTGCTTTTTCTACCGGAACAGCAACAGTGGTTATAAAAGATCAGTACAGATTTGGGTGGAAACATGGAATTTGTGCAACTAGAAGAATTTCAAACCTCGAGAGAAGTGAATGGTTCTTGTGAAATATGGCAGTGCAGGAGATCGCATAAAGTGCTGGATCAGGCAATGTGCATCTCAGGAATAAAGAAATGGCCAGACTACTTCTTGACTGCTACTCGCTACACAGAGGACCAGAAGGTAGACAGCTACTCTAAGCTAAATTAGTCTTCAGACAATCATGAAGTACATTTAGCATTGTAATGGGATGGGGTAATTAATTAATGTGAGATATTAATTAATTAACAGTTATTTAATATTAAATATTCAGAACTTGTCACCCTGATCACCATTTAATAATAGCAGGCTCTTTGCAACATTATGGAAACTATGTACAAGCTATAACAGGATCTGGAGATAACTATTAAATATAAACATTAATTGAACTCAATTTAAACTGGAAGAGAAGGTTTTGCGGTCAATATACTGCTTGCTCACTAGATGGACACTACTACTGCTTAGGGAGCTACTTTCTGCTTAGGGTAGAAGGCAATTAATAATTACAAGAGGCTTTTGGCATTTACCCACAGAATTATATCTGACAGTACCCAAGGTGAGGTTGCTGTCAGTAGCCGTCAGAGGCTTTAGAGTCTCCCCTGTGGCTTCTGGGGAAGGAGGCAGACGATCTCTGACCAGTTCCTGGCTCTCTGGATGATCTGTGTTATCTCCAGGGCTTCCGTCTGGGCAGAAGGCTTCCAGGTATAGGCAGATGTCTTGCGGAGTCACGCCGGTTGTACAGGCCAAACACGTGGAGGCATCAGAGGCAGCAGGCACAGACACACCTTGGAATGGCAAAGGCATCTGTGCTCCCTGCTCAACTCCTTTTTATCCAATACAGCCCAAGACCAATGGGCCTTTGGACACAGGATAGCCAATCCAATGGCAGTTAGCCAAGATTTGCCCATATTAGGTGAAGCCATAGGCTTGCTTTACCCTTCTTTGGGCAGAACACAGCCTTGCACAAGGCAACCCTGTGCACTTGGTTTACAGCAGGGTCTGGGCAGGCCACAGACCCCAGACTTAGTGGCTCCAGGCCCTTTGTCCCTTTTCCCGCCATTGCTCTCCCCAAAACAGCAGGAGGGAGAGCAGAAAAACATGGCTGGGTAAGTCAAGAGAGGTACAAGCCCAATTTGGCCTGCCGAGGCCTACCACGACAAGCATCACTCTGCAAATATACAGCTTTGGGGGTTTACACTGCCCTGTCCTTTCTTACCTATACTATCCTTGCAGTTGAACTGTTTGGAGTCATTAGTAGGGTCTCAATGTAGAGCCATAAGAATTGATTCAGTTTTACAGGTAGACTTTTCCTGAAAATTAACAGGGCCTAAGCAGTACTAATAGACAGGTAATTGTGTAGTTACACTGAAATCAGCTAATTAAAGTGATGCCAAATGGAAAATATCCACTGTTCTGTTTTGGTAGGCAAGGCGGAAAATATTACCCACTGCAGAAAATACTACCCACTGCTTGTATGTATCCCTGAGCCACTTACACTTCTAATTCCAGACTTTTTCTCTGTCTGAATTAAGGCTTAAAATCTCTTTCTCGAAATAGTGTTAACAAGGAAAAGGCAAAAAGGAAAGCTTAATTTTGAGATGAAATTACAGTCTGAGGCTAAAATTACAGTCTGGAAAGTGATATCCTCCCATACTGATCTTTATGGTTCTTCAGCAAATACTTGCTTAAAGCAAAGCCAAGCATTTTTTTTTTCTTTCTTCTTTTTTTTTTTTTCCTCTTTTCCCAAACAGTGAAATTGAAAACCAAATTAAAATAAATTAATGTTTAATTGATTTTTATGGTGTTAGCTTTATAAGACAGGTCTGAAAGAATAAATGGGATTCTCTCTTATCTTCAGACACAGTATCAAACTTTTGCTGAATCAGAGATACACAATTTGTTGAGGATTACTGAAGATGTAAAAGGAGAAAAAAATAATTTATCTGATCCTTTTGCTACTTGGAGAATAATTTGGGACCCTGCTTTCATAGAAAAACAAATGGTTCAGGTGAACAACAGCTCCAGTGTCTGTGCCTATCACCACTGGTGTGAAGAACAAAGACAGAATGGATGAGAAAGCAAAGAAACTTATTCAGTAGGGTCACTCATTGTTATGAAATGCTGTGGGTTCTATGAAGACATGTGCTGTCATGCAATAAATCTGATGTATGACTGTTTCCATCACCTGTGCGATGGGCAAAAGGAGTCTGTTTTAACCTGTAGAGTTTTTAGCAGCAAGAGCTGCCTGTAGAAGTAATAGGAATGAATAGAACCCCCCCCCCAAACAAANGAAAGCAGAAGTTATAGGGATAATTCTGAAGGAATACTGCAAATACATTTTCTCAAACTTTTAAAAGGTAGCCAGACAAGCCATTAGTAAAACTAATGTAAGGCATAATCCTACAAGGGCAAAAATGACTACATGGCTTAATGCATCTTTTCCATTCTTCTGTCTCCCACAATTCTTTTGATAATCTTCTCATTGTGTAACCATCACAAGCAGCATCACCAGAAGTAATGCTTAGCTATTCTCAGACCACTTTTAAATTATTCACAGCAGCTATGTTTCCATCTCTCTGACTCACTCTTT
>VWYK01103789.1:0-14004 GCA_013399775.1 Semnornis frantzii
GCCCCATCCTCTTGCCTTCCACCTTTTAGCTATTGATCAGTGTTGAGAAGATCCCCTCTCAGTCTGCTGTTGTCCAGGTTAAACAGCCCCAGGTCTCTCAGGCTTTCTTCCCTGGAGAGATGCTCAGGACCCCTCAGCACATTTGTAGCATTTGCTGGACTCTGTCCAGTAGTTCCTTGTCTCTCTTGAAGTCAGGAGCCCACAGCTGGACCCAGTAATCCAGATGTAGCCTCACCAAGGCACAGTAGAGAGGGAGGAGAACCTCCCTTTATCTGCTAATCACAGTCTTCTTAATGCACTCCAAGAAACTATTTGCCTTCTTGGCCACAAGATTAGGCAGCAATGAACAGTCCTATGGCTATGGTTCAGCACAGGAGATCTGATCTCTGTCCTCACACAACATGATTTCAGCCATCTGTGGAAAAATATTTAATTAACAGCTTTTCCCTACCTATTCTCAAAAGCATAAAAATGGAAGGGGATGTGGCAGAGTTTGATCTTGTGGGGGAAAAAAGGATGGAACTTCACTTGAGACAAAAACTGTTGAATGGTCTTTGATGTGTAGTTTTTTTCTTTTTCCTTTCAGAAAGAAGTGTGGCAAAATTTTAACCTGGTTTAGGTTTCAACGCCCCTTCCTTCTTCCCACCCCCCCCAATCTATTTTAAAAGACAGGCAGTAGATGCAGGTTGGTCCCAAGAAGGATTTAAATTGTTACAAGTTGGTAGTGACCCCCTTGGCAGAGCTACCACAGACAGCAGGCAGTATTTTTAGCTGCACAGTGTCACTTAACTTGTTTCATTGGTCCTGTTTAGAAAAACAATGCCTTTGGGTCAGTAGTGCACAGATCCCTTGGACAGGCCTTTGAAAGGGAAGAATACAGATGGTGCTAGCCAAGGAAGTAAACCAGTGAGAGAATTCTGTGTACTGATGGAAATGGTTTAAAGTGCAAAAGACTCTGCTTTTTGTTTGATGTGGAAAAAGTGACTGTATGCGTTCTGGAAGAGAACTCAAAATATTGTGTGCATTAATTTATATGTTGTTGCTCTTGAAGCATACCAGAAATCATCATGGGGAAAACACTGGGCAGCGAGTTGTCTCTTACTCTCTTGCCTTTCAGCTGAGATAAAAACATTTCACTTCATAACCAAGATTTCTGGCTTAAACTCCCAAAGGAGAGTCAAAATGCTGCCAAGGTCAAAGAGCTTAGTTCTGTACCTATTTATTTTAAAAAAGAAATAGAAGCAAGAGGTTTAAGTGAATCACTTACTGGATGTTGGTTTGACAACATAGATCCAGGTGATTTCCAGTTGAGGAGGTCAGCACCGGAAAGGTGCCTGGAAATACAACTGTATGAATTGTTCATGAACTCTGCTAGAAGCCAGGATCTGCAGGAGTGTTCCATCAATGGATCAAGAAAATAAAGGGAAATGGAATCAGCAATGTGAAGAAAGGTTGTGCAGGGGCTGCAGATCTGTTAGAGCAGGCAAGGATGGGTTGGGCTTCTTTGCTCTGCTCCAGTTTTACTGCCATGGCTTTGGCAGGTCATGGATCTCTGGTTCAGAAGACACCTCCTATGGTTGTGGAATCAGCCCTCTTCATTTCCATCGGGCTTAAAGTTAAGTCCACACAGGAAAAAAAAGAAGAGGCTAGTGAGTTATAGGTCAGGCAGCTTCAGTTTGGGGAAATTCTCAAGCAATCCATCTGTAAGCAGCAGAAGACAGACAAGTAACAACAAACATGGATTTGTCAGGGAAGAATCTTGCAAAACCAATCTGATCTCCTTTGCCAATAAGGTAATAGGGGTTCCACAAAGAAGAGAAGTATTAAAAAGTCATGTGTCATCATCTTAGCAAAGCTTTTGGTGATGCTTCAGAAGAATAACCAAAGACAGTATGGTCCAGATTGAAAATCCCACGGGGTCAGGAAATGCAGGGCTGAGGAAGAGATAGCAAAATGAAGCCACCATCAAAATAGAGACATGTACTGAAAGAGGTTCCTCAAGGGTTTGTACTTTGCTACTTTGCCTTATACTACTTATAAACCATCTGAAGACTAAGTTTGTTGCATGTGGAGAGGACAACAAGAAGAGAGCAGCTAAAGATGTATTAGAGAACAGAATTAGATTTCAGAGGAATTGACACTTTTTTTTTTTTAAGAGAAAAGGCTAAAAGGTAGTATTCAATAGGTTTAAGTGTAGCATATCAGACAGAGCATCATCCTTTCTCCAGAGACAGGAAGGGGAAAAGTAAACAGGATCACAGTGGCATAGAAAAAATGTAGAGTGAATCACAGGCTAAACCCACGTCACTGCCGTTATGCTGGTGTGAAAAGGCAAATGCCACATCAAGGGGGCAGGAATAGGAAGAGGCAGAAGAGGCAAAGCAATTATTTTGCTCTGCTAACCCAAGGCATGACTTTGAGTTTAGTTTTTCCTTGTGTTCTGGCATGTTTTTCACCCGGAGCATGCTTGCCTTGGGACACTGTGCTCCCAAATGAGTGACTGGTGAAAAGTGCAGCAGCGATCAAACTTGACCACCAGTCCAGAAAACATTAAATATCAGGATACTAATGAAATAGTTTGGATTACTGAGGAAGAGAAGATACAGGGGATGGAGCCTTTAAAGTTAGAGAGAGGAAGCAAGCAGTCCATTCTCTGGGGCCAGCAAAGGCGGATTATCATTAACAGAGTGAAATTGTAGTGGGGATAAATTCGGAGTACACATAAGGGTAGGGAAACACTGCAAAAGATTGCCTGAGGAGGTAGGAAAAGCATCACACTGGGAGGTCTTTAGGAACAAGATTGATAAAATAGTCCTGTTAGAACAAAGGAGTGGTTGATCCTGTCTTGCAGTACAGGAAAGGACTAGAAAGGGTGAATTCTTAAGGACTTTGAACTTTTTTCTGTGCCTTAGATTTCCCTGGTTAAAATATTCCTCTCACAAATCCAAACGGAAGTAGGGAGAGACCTGGTCTGCACATCCACATGTCAAAAGAAAGTGAGGTGATACCTGTGAGGTTGGAGGCACTCAGTAAGGAGAACAGTTCTGGAAAGGCGGAATCAAAGTTAATCCATCAATTCATCAAGAGAAGGTGAAGGAGTAACTCTGCTGTGCTTCACAAACATCTTCAAAAGGAAGACATTTGTGTTGACAAGAAGCAGGCTTGCAATGGGCAGATGCTGTGGTTCAATGAATTTACCTTTTCAAACAACAGTCATGGTTCTATAAAGGGTAACCGCCGAGAAAGCTTCAGAAACGCAGTGATGAATTCACCATTCTTCCAACTCTTTCAAATAAAACAAAGGCATCTTTCTAAGAAACAGCTCTAGAAAGATCTTGGTGTGGGAATGGTTGGAGGAAATGTTGAAGCTTTCAATATTCAGGTTAGACAAGATGATCATCATAATCTCTCTTGCCTTTCAAATCTGTTTACCCAACTTTGTAGAGAGATGTAACATTTAGAGATCACTGTCAAATCTGCATAAATGGATTCGAAGCAGGCATGAATGAACAATTACTCCCATGACCTCTGTGAGGTATAACACCATTTACCAGGTCATTATAGTACAACTTGCAACTTCTTTCCTCGGTTTTAACAGCAGATATTAATCTTTTTAATGGCATGTGGAGTTCCATGCAGTAATATATTTATATTAGCAGCATTATATATGACAGCAAATATATACTAAATATTATGGTATATACATTATAAGCTGTATATATGATACATATATTAACAGCACTACTTTTCCTCTTTTTTATTCTAAAGAGATGTGTGGGTGTTTCTTTTCTCCAGTGGGTCAAATCTACAGTCAGTCATTATCACCTTTGTTGAGGAGTCACCAACGAGTTTAGTGGTGGTCGCCACACATCAGCTGGGAAAACCACCCACACTACATTCAACAAAGTGATTCTATTGGAAGATGCAGGAAATTCTTCATGGATATTATGCAGGTCCCTGCAGATCCTAAGAGTCCTGGATGCTGCTCTTTGCAATTGGAGGATTTGTATGTGAGGATGTCTCCAATGGACCCACATACACCACTTATAAGACTTCACAGAATGACAGAATTAAGCAGGTTGGAAAAAAAGACCTCTAGGATCGAGTCCACCCTATCACCTAACCCTTCTAATTAACTAAACCATGGCACTGCCTCATCCAGCCTCCTTTTAAACACCTTCAGGGATGGTGACTCCACCACCTCCCCAGGCAGGCAATTCCAATGCCAATCACTCTTTCTGTGAAGAATTTCTTCCTAACATCCAGCCTAAACCTGCCCTGGCGCAGTTTGAGACTGCGTCCTCTTGTTCTGTCATTGGATAACTGGGAGAAGAGACCAACCCCTGCCTGGCTACGACCTCCTTTCATGTACCTGTAGAGAGCAATAAAGTCTCCCCTGAGCCTCCTTTTCTCCAGACTGAACAACCCCAGCTCCCTAAGCCACTCCACATAGGGCTGTGCTCCAGCCCCCTCACCAGCCTTGGTGCCCTTCTCTGGACACATCCAAGCACCTCAGTATCTTTCTTAAATTGAGTGGCCCAGAACTGGACACAGTACTCAAGGTATGGCCTGACCGGTGCTGAGTACAGGGGCAGAAGGACTTCCCTGGTCCTGCTGGCCACACTACTTCTGATACGGGCCAGGATGCCATTGGCCTTCTTGGCCACCTGGGCACCCTGCTGGCTCATGTTCACTACTAGGTGCCTTTCTTCACCACCCTTCACCCTCAAGCCATTCCTGCCATAGCGTGGGAGCCTCGACACAGCACTAGGAGATGGTTTTCATTTATTGTTGTGGCTGTGCTTGTTGCCGTTATTGTTACAATGATTCTATTTCTCCCTAGCACCCGAAACCCCAGAACTCCACGCCTTTAGGGTTAAGACGCCCGGAAGGACGGAGACCGCTGGGTGGTGCTTGCAAGAAGGAGGAGCTCGGGAGCCCGAGTGGCTCCTCCTCGATGTCTCCGCGCTCCATCGATTGTCTCGGTTGGCGGCTGGAGCTGCCTGCGCCGGCCGGACGCGGAGGCGCTGCTGGGAGCGGAGCCGCCCCAGGTGCCGGATACGAACGCGGCGGCGGCGGCGGCCGGTGAGTGACAGTCTCTGGCCTCCCGCCCCGCTCTTCCTCCGTCGGGCTCTGTGGAGCCGGCGCTCAGCGGGACAGCTCCGGTTCTTTTCCACCCACCCCCTCATCCCTTTAACCTCCCCCTCTTCTCCCTCCCTCGCTCCCCGGGGGGTTGTCCGAAGCTCTCGCCCGTCGGGCGGGGTCGACTATCGCGTCGCACGCTCCGCCTGTGCCCCCGGGAGCTGGGACAGAGCTGCCGTTACCGGTCCTTTGAGCGTGGCTGTCTCCAGCCTTACCGGAGGCACCTGCTGGCCACGCAGCGAAGGCTTGCCGGTTCCGGCCCGCTCGTCCCTTCGGGACTCAGTCAAGCCTCTTCCTGCAGCCCCCTGGCAGGGGACGGGGCTGGCTACGGCGCTCCCCCTTCTCCTTTGAACCCCTTACGGGCGTCCTCCTGGCGGGTGTGTGTCCGTTGGGTGCTGGTGGTTGCCCTGCGGTGTTCCGGCCGTCAGTGGGCTCGTGCGGGAGCGCAGCAAGGCGGCGGCAGGGCAGCAGCTCGGTGGCTTTGGCCTTGATTTCCTATCGCTGACAGTTCCTGGGCTTGCTTGGTTATGCGGTGAAGCTAAGCTGGTTTTGAACTGCCTGAAATCGTTCAGCTCAGTGAAGTCTGTGTGGGAGTAGCGGAAATAAGCAAGGCAAAGACGCGGTGTGCCATGATAGAGCTGGTTCATTGCAGGTCTGCTTTGCTTTTGTTCCTGACTTTCATCCACTGATAGCGTAAAGTCGCAGAAATCACTCCCCAAAATGTGTGTATGCTACCACACACACTGAAGTACCGTCGTAAGGGATGTGGAGCAAATCACGATAACAGTGATTGAGAGATGACTGCTTTCGTTGGTATCTAACTGGAAATGTTAGACTTCCTCTGTGGTTTTTTCACTTCCTACCCAGTTCTCTATTTCTCCTTCCCTTGAGCAGTCCAGAAGGGACCATGAGCTGAGTAACCAAACGTCTTTCCTCCTTGCCCTTTCTATATCTTAATTAGGAAGACCTTTTAATGAGGAGTAGGAAATGCCCAAATGATGATCCTATTTTCTGAAATAGGATCATCCTATTTCTGAAAGAGGGCTTCCCATTCTATCCAGTTTTACTGGATTTCAAATTAGTGCTCCTTCTACAACATCAGCTTCTCCTTTTCTTTCCCCCCTGCTTTCAGCATTTCCAACAATTTGCTTCATATTGTGTTTTAGGCATACACTCCAAAGCTTTGCATTGAAAGCCAGTGAAACATTAGCCATTTTATCTCTGAGAAAACATCAGGTTAAATCTAAATTCACACTATTCAACACAGTATTCATATCCAAATATATTTCTTTAAATTTTGGTTTAAAATCATGATCTCATTTGAAATCTCCAGGCTTTGTGGTCATTCTTAAGTAGAGTCTCTTTAGTGAACTGTGTGGATTTCATCACTGTAAACTTTGTTTTGGTTTTTGTTTTGATAAAGTTGTCAAAACAGCTAAAGCACTTCTGTTTGCTTGGGGTCTTTGATGGTTTGTTTTTTTTCTTTTGTGAAAAAATGCAAATAAATAAAGGTCTGCTTCATTGCTTTCCCTTTTGCTCACCTGAAAATGCAAAGCTGTGTAATTCCTGGTTCCCTGTCTCTGCGGTGCCTGTTGAAGCAGCAGAAGGCATGTTCTGCTCAGGTTTCTTTCTCATGGATAGATTAATGTGCAGGTTTTATGAGGTATGCCCTCCCTTGGGATTGCTTTTGTCTTAAACATCATTTAAACCAGGGCACAGTTATTTTCCTTGTGCTGATATGACTTACCTTGGTGAAAATACCAGTAATTCATGTGGTAATGGTAAAGGGAGCTTCTGTGTGGAAAACATAACTTGTGTAGTTGTTAATATCTAATTAAAAGCATCTCAATTAAACTATTGCTTTTTTTTTTCTTTAAGCAAAATGTAAAGCTGTATTTTCATGCCCTTCTATTAACTAGAATATTTTTACAGACTTTACAGACTTTTTAATGCTTTAGTTGCTTCATCAGCTATTGGTGCTGAATAACAGCCTAATTAACGGACATTTCAAAGTAGTTCTAAACACCCTCCCCCCCTTAAAGTTCCAAATCATGAGCTGAAAATAAAAATAAGCCTTTATAGAAAAATATTTTACAGTGTCTTTTGAGCAGTAGAAATTGTTGTATGGAGAAACTGCCATCAGTGCAAAACTTACAGCACACTAAGTATTTCTGAGTCTGTAGTACTCAGATTTATTTTGAGTTGTATGATTTCTTGTGAATATGAGCTGAGGGTTTTTTGCTGGCCGTTGAGACTATTTGTGGGGAAAATAGACAATAAAGAGGTTAAAATACATAATCCAGCAATTGTTTTTCTGAGATCTGACTGAAAAATCTCTATCCACTTGTACAGTCTGTTCTTCAGTATGCTGCTCCTTGCAGGGAGGCTGGACTAAAGCATAAGAAACTAGTTGACTAGAAAGACAAAGGCCAGTGACTTCTCTTAGTGATTGAAACTTTGATATGTTAACCACACTTAATTCCTTTCAATGTACAGATATTTTTAACTGTTAATTCAATAAGTCTCAATTGTGCTGTATTTGAAACTAAAGGTTGGGCTTGAGTTATTTTAATCTTGTTTATTCTGTGTTTATCTGCTTTCCTGCTTAAAAAGAGAAAAAAAATAATAGGATGGTGACAGAAGGCTGAATGCAAAAGATGTTCTTCAAAACTAGGATTCTGACAGCTACTGAAAGTAGCCATGAGATTATCTAGAGTTGGAGTTTTGTTGTGCAGGACAAAGGAGCCTGTGAGACACAGACAGACACAACCTGCTGTATTAGTTTTAAATGTCTGCACATCTCCATTACCCAAAGAAGGACAGAAAATCTTCCACAGGGTAATCAGAGGTGGTTCATTTTACAGTGCAGACTGGAAAATAATAATTGGAAGACTGCACATCTTACAGTGAATTTATTTTATGTGTATGTTTTCCCATTTGGTATGTTGAAGGTTCAAAATCCAACAGCAGCTAAACTAAGATCTTTTAGCTTAAGTCAGACATCAGGTCTTCAGCTTCACCTTCTGTGTTGGACCACCTACGTTCTGCCGATCTGTGGCTATGCACTGTTGTCTTTCGAATGACTTCTCCCTGGGGAGAAATACAGTGCTTGGTAATGGGGAAAAACTTGTTTGTAAAGGTGCTTGTAGGATGAGGGGTGGTTAGATAGCACATGCATAATGCAGTCACGCCGGGTCGGTGTTTTGGCTTTGGCACCGCACGTGAAAGCAAAGTTCTGTGTTTGCAGCTTGCAAAGTATCGGTGTAAAAACAAAAATGATTAAAGTGTTTGTACCTCAACCTGAAAATTATTTCCTAGAGTGCCTGTCAGTGGTGCAGCTCCAAAACAGTTGGATTGCTCTCCCAAGGTCAAAAGTTAGAGGAGGAGGGAAGGGCAGGAGAGAGAACTCATTTCTGTGATCTCCTGAAAAGAAAAGAAAAAAAAAAAAACAAAAACCCACCAACTTTGAACAGGGAAGGCAGACGAGGTATTTAATACTATAAATAACACAAACACCTCCTTTCCCTTCTGTGCAGAAACTGCTTCTAATTGTCCTCTTTATATTATTTTGGAAGTATGTAGTCCTTTTTCTTCAAGAGGTGGTTGGGCTGTGTAGCCGTTTCTTTGCAATAGAAGTTGTTAATAAGTCTGCAGACAGTAAATTCAGTGTTGCAGTAGAAAATACTATGATCACACAGTTCTGGCTGTGAAAGCCTGGTTTTCCTTTCTAATTTAGTTTGTTTTGTTCATATGGAAAACAAAATCTTCCAGACACCAAGCCCTTACTGTGGCTGCTTTTCTGTTGACTTTAAGGGAACCACAGGCTTAGATTTTCAGTTTAATTCTCAGAGGCAGACCCCCAGCCTGCATTGTACAGAAGCTGGTGGGGACTTTGATGGTGTAAAAGTGTCTGTGGATTAGATTACAATAGAAGTTAGTGAATTTTAGGCATATTTAGACTTGCGTTTTTCCTTTCACTTTGTGGATGACTTGAACACAGTGCACACTGTCTTTGGAAGCTCATCGAAAAGCTAGCAGTAGTAGTTAAAGATGCAGGGCTGTGCTGAGCAGAAGTTAATTTTTAAATGCCCAATTTTGTATTGGGGACAAACTAAACTGATTTTTGGAGACAAACCTAAAATGCTTCAATTGACAAAAAAAAAAAAAAATTAAATTTCCTGCTTAATAATTCTCTGAGTCTTGTGACACTGTGAATGTTCACTGTATTTTTAAAAGATACTCAGCTTCTTGCTGGAAAACAGTGTTAGACTTATAGGCAAAAAGTTAGATTTATGTACCTAGCTGGTGGGTTTTTCTTGTGGTTCCTTTTCAGCAGCATAGAAGGCAGAAGAGCTTCTGTTTCTCACAAGGCACCTTCACTCCTCTGAAAGCATGGTAGTTCCTTACAGGAGTTAGGATTTTAGGTGGAAATAAAGAGAGAGAGTGTATGTAAGGCACAACCAGGCTGATATATATCCCAAAAATACCTGCATGCACAGGCCGTAAGGCAGCGAAATGTTTTATGCCGTATTTGAGTGTGCAGATTGAGAGAGATATTACAGCTAATGGCTTCAGTGCTTCCCTGAACAGAGGCTAGAAGGAGGATTTGAGAGAAAACATGAGGAATACTGGGATCTCAGTAACACAAGTGCATGTCTCATCACTTCAACATTGCTGAAACGAAAGGAACTGCCAAGAAAGCCACACAGCAAATGTTAAATTGTTACAGCCCTACAAGCACCCGAATTAAAACTCCATCCATCCAAGACGTGTCATTACAGCGGTTATTGTGGGTTTAGGAAGAATATTGTGTATAGTTACAGGGCTTCAGAAAATATTGGGGGGTTGTCTTGTTTCTTTTTTCTATGGGAAAAAAAAAATCCCACCGGGATTTCTTTAGTTTATTTTTCTGAACTTCTGGATCTTTCCGAATGCATTTGCATGAAACAGATTCGAGAGGTTTTGCTGCTTGAAGTATGCTTTTCCAGTTTCTGCCTCTGAGTAACATAAAATAGAGGGATGATGAGAATTCTCAGATTCTTTCCCATTTTCCCAAAAACTAAACTAATGCACATCAAATTGTGAACAGCTTTAAAGCAGAACCAGGATGATTGGTTTTACTGAAGAACAGTAAGAACAGCTTCTAGATGAAGCAAAGTTTGGATGGTGGAGGTAGAAGCAGATGGAGGACAGCATGTGTTTTGTGAGCATTTAGAAATTAATGGGAGATTTATGGCCATCTGTGATATGGTTTTGTGTACAGCTGAGTTGACTTTTTTCCCTCTATATGTTTATATAGACATGTTAAGGCTTTTCTTCACAACGCTGCTAGATTATAGTGGTGTGTCACGTAATAAATACAGAAGCTTTTAACCGAATAGAGGACTGAATTTCTGGGGAGTTGCAGTGCAATTTGTAATGAAAAGAGCGGAAATTTTGGGGAGAAACATCTGTGTTCAGACTGTCTTAAATTACGTTTTCTTTGATGCTCTTGGCCTTCTCTGGCCAATTTAGTATGACCAGAGCAGATGTTCGGAAAACTTAAACTGATTTGACTGGAGTCTCGGTGCTGTAACACTGAATATACTAGCAAAAGTGTTCATTCAGGAACTGGTATAAACCAGCATGTAGAGCTCATAAATAAATTGGGGGAATAGTGTTTTCAGTGTGAAGTTACTGAAGTTTAAAGTCAACTCTTTTGAAAATGGAATAGGAATTTTCTTTTGAGATTTGCCCCAACAGAAATGTCCAAATCCATGTTTATGGGACTTACACTGTTGTTTGGGTTATTGTAGTACTGATTGCCACAGTCACTTAGGTAAAGAGATTTGGAGCCGAGGTCAAGATGGATTTTATGGTTCTGAGCTTTTCATACTGTATGTGGATTACATCAAATTCACATGCTGGTGAGTGTGATGGAAGAGTTTTCATGGGACCAGAGTGGAGTGGAGAGAATTTTTTTCTTTAAGCTGACTAAAATAGATTTTACTACTCTTCAACCATTTTATTCAGGATTTTTTTCTTTGAACAGGTGATATATGGCAGACGAAATAATTTTTCTGTGCTAAAAATTTTCCCCCACAGCTACCATTTTAAGAGTTTCTGTTCATTTGTACTATAGATAAATGTTCTTTTTAATCTATTTTTAGAGGTCTGTTAGTTTTACTGCTTGCCGATGGGCCACAAACCCAAACTTGCTGATGAGTCACAAACTTTGTTGGTTGCAGGCTCCTTAATTTCCTTCAGGCCGTTTAGGGTGTAAGATGCTAATGAACAAAACTCCACTTTGGAACAGAATGCTTGTGGGGAAAAAAAGTCTGCCTTTCGATGTTGTAATGGCATTTGTGTGGTTAATTTTTCTCTGAGGGGAATCTACCCCTTCCCCAAATAAATACCATATCAAAATTCCCAATGCAGAGACACATCAATATCTCAGTATGTCGTACATCATAACTGATGAGATGCTGCCATTTAATAAAGGCCGAGGGAATGGATTTATGTTAGCCTAGATTTCTCTTTTTGGCCATGTGATCGATAGAAGGTTAATTGATGTTAAATGGCTGCTTTGTTAGCCCTTCATCAGCCGCTAAACTAGTACCGAAGGAGTACAGATCATTACTACAAAAGGCCAAGACCAGTATGTTTTCTTAGCGAGGTTTATAGGTCTTTTTTTATCCCTGCCTTCTTTTCCTCCTTCCCAACCACACAGGACATCACCAGCTGTAAGGATGGGAGGAGAGAGCGGGCAGCTTCTCTAAACACACACTCGGGTTCCTGCCCCCCATTCTGTTCCTCGTACCTCCGCGGAGTGACAGCTTGGAGATGTTGCGTGCGAGCGAGTTCAGCTGGTGCTGTGTGGTCCGGGTGTGTGGTCTCCAGCTCAACCCAGAGGCTGCGAACAGGGTGGAGGAGAGAGAGCAACACTGTTTACTTTAATTTATTTCGGATGCCGGAACTGTGCCCGGAGTTTCTCCGAAGCTGGGTTCCACGGTGAGCAGTGTCAATCCCTCACAGCTGAACTCCTCTGCCGAGGGCTCCCGCAGCATCTTGCCGCGGGGCCAACCTCTTCATCCCCTGGGACTCAGAAATGTTAATGGCATCGCTGAGTGCTGTGATTATTTTGCTTTCACTCCCCTCAAGATCTATAGCCATACGTTGCTGGGTTAAGGGATGCACGACCTCAGATACGGAGGGAATGCGCAAGTCTGGTTGTGAAAGCAAAACTGCTGCACTGCCCCAAAACTAAAATCTCCAGTACACTCTTCACGAGTGACTGGAATATTCAAGAGCCCTTTTAATAAGAGAATGGTATCATATTATGTGATCTAATATTCCAAATCTAATGGGTTTTTTTGTTTTGTTTTGTTTTTTGTTTGGTTTGGTTTGGGGTTTTTTGCCATTTTCCCTGTGCGTCACAAAACTTGCCCATCTTTGCAAACTGGAACTGATTTTGGCGTCTGACATTGTCCTGCAGGTTAATGTGTTTGTCAGGGTTACTATTGGCTTGAATCAACAAATTGAAGATGCCAGGACAAGACAAATCAGGCTTGCTTTGTTCTGTGTGATGGGGAAATTACCCCCTTTTTAAATGATTGCTTATCTTTTCGTCGTAGAATCTTAGAATAGATCAGGTTGGAAGGGACCCTGAAAGGTCATCTTGTCCAACGCCCCCCTGCAGTGAGCAGGGACATCTTTAACTATAAGTAGCTTAGCGGTGTCTTGAAGCGATTCCTCTCCTCCACCTCAAAATGTCAGATTTGTGAGTGCTTCTTATTTAAATTGACAAGTCTTCTTTTATTATTTAAATAAACATGCACAAATTCTTAATATCACTTGGAATTTCAGCATTGTTTAGCTTATTCATTTCCCAGTCTCTTCTGGCAGGCTTGCAGGAATGGACTTTGTATTATTAATGCAGTGTTGAAGGCTGTGGAAATTCTAGGGCACTGAAGATCTCCAGAGGGGTTAATAAATGTCAGTTATTTTCACAGCGCTTCTTTTTGGATGCTTTTAAATCTCGGTTTATGGAGATTGTCTGTCTGAATTTATGTTGTTGGGCAGATAAAGCACAGAAAAGGTTGCAGCAGTGTTTTTCATCATTTTACATTGGTTTGGAGTACGAGCATGTAGGAAGCTTTTTTTGTTTTGTTGTCCTGCTTGGGGTCAGTTGCCGAGTCCCTATGCTGACTCTCATAGTGTGTCGTACTTGAGGAACTCTTTGGGTTTTCCAGGGAAAACAGATCACTAGAGTGATCTGAGCACAAGTTTGTGTAGTTTAAGATGAAAAGACCATCAGCTAGCTTCTGGCATCTGACTATTTATGGCTTGTTGAAAAAAGGACATTTCATAAATCTGTTCATTTGGAAGGCATCCAGTGCTGTGATGTTAGCGTGGGGAGCACCTCAACAGTGGATTTCAGGTTGGTTTGTCCTTTAAGAATTGAACACCAACATCTTAGATAGTTAAATATGGATGATGTTTTGATCATTTCTGCTCTTCCTGCTTCAAACTTTCAAATTGCACTCTGAGAATAAAGAAATATTTGACGCCTGAAGACTTACTTAATACTTCTCCCAGAGTAAGCAATGCTCTGCTCTAAAGAACAGAGAGCACAGCATTGGACATTTGACTTCTTTCTTCTCTGCTCATTGATGAAGGGTGAATGAGGAAACCTGTATAAAAGCTGTTTTTAACCACTAGGCTGGTGGTTTCCCTTCTGTTGGGCCATATTTTCTGTCTTCACAAATTGTTTTTAAAGCAGCTTTGCCTAGGATGGAGAGTGAAGATGTCTCCTCTTAACAACCTTTTAATGCCCAGAATTGTCTGTTGTTTTTTCTTTTTTTTTTTTTTTTTTTTTTTAAA
>VWYK01103827.1:0-10234 GCA_013399775.1 Semnornis frantzii
TTCTGTACAGCTGCCTGATTAGCTCCTTTAGCTAGTTACCACCATAGATTATATCAGAGAATTATGCTCTAGGGTGAGCAAAACAAGAGACTGGGAAGAGAGACAGTTCATTGCATATTTCATCTGGTAGGTACATGAAGAAGGATTTTAAGTGCAGGACTAAAAGTCAATTTATTTGTCCTGCTCGTCGTGAAAAGGCATTTTTCTACACTTCCTCTAAACCTCTATGCCCTTCCNTAATTTTCAAGAATGGTGCTGCATATTAATTAATTAAACTTCACTTTATCATTATAATGTTAAACTTCACTTTATCATTATAGTGTAGTTTTTCTTTCTGCAGAATTTCATACCTTTAATCCTTTGCATCACTTCTCAGCAGACTCATAAGGTGAACTTACTACCAGAAATCAGCGGTCAGAATGAGAGCAGTTTTCAGCAGAAATAATACTGTTAAATTCTGACAGATCAGACAAATTTTCAGAGCCAGCTGTCTGACTATGGTCGATGTGTATGTTTTCACACTAAACCCAGTGAACATGGTACAAGTCTGCTCTGAAATTAAGTAAGACCGAGACACACAGTATAAATTACAAAGATTGGCAAAACTGTGTTGTAAATGATGATTTAAAGAATCTCCAGTATAAGATAGCTGGCAATGAAAGGGACAGAATCATGTCATGGATTTGATACTCGGCATCCCCACAGAAAATGAGGTATATTAAAAGTTTAGCAATAATAATTACAATTGCACAGATCTTACTGAATTGTTATTACTCAGGAAGTTAAAGTTTCTAAGGATTTCCTCCCAAGCAGGAGCTGAGGTGTAGAAGGTTCCAATTCAACAATTATGGAAAAAAATATGTTTCTACAGGACTGGAAAAGGTGCTTTTACATAATAAAAATTGGAAAAGAGTCAGCAGTAGGATCAGTGATCCCTGCTAAGGATTCCTGCTGGAACCAGTTTTATTCAACATTTTCACCAGTGACCCACAGAAATGAGAAGGTGGTGAAATCTCCAAGTGTGAAGATGCTATTAAAGCTCTTTCAGGTTGTCAAGTGCTGCCCTGATAATGAGGAACTACACTAAGACTTTACAGAATAAAATGGTCTAAAGGTGACCAAAGAGCTCAAATTCAGACAAACCTAAGGTCAGTAATCAAGGAGAAAATAAATCACGTCTGCACAGTGCTGAATTCAGACCTTGAACTTACGAATCAGAAAAGAGATCTTGGAGTTGCCACTACCAGTCCTGAAGCAGCTCAATGTGCAGAGTAAGTTAAGGAAGTCAAGAAGCCTCTGGACATCACTAGGAATGGCATTAAGAATATGACACTGAGTTCCTTCCTGCCTATGCATAAAGCACTGTATCTAGCACCCACATTTTGGGTACTACATGCAATTCTGTTTTTTTCAACTCAAGTACAAAGTGGAGTGACAATATAGAAGAGGGCAACTAGAATGATCAAGGACAGGAGTGAACAGTTTTACATGGAGAGACTGAAAAACTCTTCTGTAGCCTAGAATTTAAGTGTGCAGAGACTGCAAGTGAACGAAAACAGGAATCTAGGAACACAAGAAGGAAGAGAGGCAGATTTGAGTAACAAGGTAAGTGTTAGGAATGCACAAAGCAGATCAACTGGGCAAGAATTACAATGGTAAGATGAAAAATATAGCAGCAGTTTGGTTGAAGGAGAAGAGGTGGGAGTGACAGGCACAAGCAGGTCAAAGAATATCAGGAAAATCTGGAAAGGGTAGCTGGTAGAAATATCTAAAGCTGCAACAGGAAGGTTTCTACAAGTACAGCATTTTTAACTTGAGTCTGAAATTGAACTTGAAATTCCAGAACCTCAGCAGGGGGAAAATCTGTAACTAGTCTCTGGTCAGAAAACAGAACCATAAACTGTTGCATCTGCTGGTATTTCTTTGCATCAGTGGCAGAGGACAGCATATACCCCAACATTCCAATCAGCTGATAACATGAAAGCTTAATATGATTTTATCTTTTCCGTATGTGAATTAAATTTCCTGTAGTTACACACTGAAAAAGGGAATTTCTTCAATCATCCTTGATCCTTGCCCAAGCAGATTTAGGGGTATCTTCTTAAGAGGTGAGGACAAGATAGCTGTACCATTTTGCTTTATCCCTTATAATAGAATACAACTATTCAAACATTTCTTGCATTTCTTTTCAGGCCCTCCCACGGAAATTAGACAAATTTACTAGTTTTCATTCTGAGTCAGAATAAAAAGTTGTATCTTTCTTCTCAGCCAATTCTATTCCTAATATATCTGACATGAGATCTAAATCAATACAAAATAAACCCCCCAACAAACACAACATTCCCCTCAAACCTCCCCTCCAATAAATAAAGCATTGCCAGCTCTTGTATTGCCCAAGTTTAAGTGCTAAAGTTTTAATCTCCCAAGTCTTGCAAGAGTTTTGTTGTGTTCTGGCATGATAATACATTTGAAGTGGGGTAGTGGGCTAGCAGAAGGTTGGTAGGTGGAAAAGAAGAGTAAGCCATAACAATGAGACATATTTCATGAGTTTTATAAGGCTATTTCTGTGACATTTCAATGAATCATTTTCAAACATCAATAAAACTTACAAAATACTCGAGCTTGTTTATAAGCTGTTGCAATAATGGATAATAAACTAACAAGGGATTCCTTACATCCCTAAGAGGGAGTCATCTAACTCCACATATGCTACTCAGTATACAGTCTTCTTGCAAATACAATAGCTTTTGTTCCATTTAAAAAAAACCCAAATCTTCTTTGAAAAAAAAACCCAACAACAAAGCTATCTTGAAAATATCTCCTTTCTCCCAGTCGAAATACTAGGAGCATTTGTGGCGGGCACTCCTCAAGCCCTGCAGAAAAGCGGGAAGCTCTGTACAATTCTGATAAGATCAGTTTGACAAAAGAGTATGTCTAAACTCTGCTTACATGAGAGATTTCGGTTTGCAGGAAAGAAAGGGAAATCCCCGCTGAAGGAATTGCACAAGGTGCACCAATTACTTGGTAAAACATTATGACATAAGCTTTCTGAAGACCATGTGAACTACAAAGACAAGACTTCGACAGGTTGCATTCTGCTCATGTAACTGCAACATAGAAGGTTTAATCTCAACATGAGGAGAAACTACAGTGAGGGTGATGGAACATTGGAAGAGGCTGTCCAGAGGAACATTGGAAGAGGCTGTCCAGAGAAGTTGTGGAGTCTCCTTCTTTGGAGAGTTTGAAAACCTGCCTGGATGTGTTCCTATATGAACCACCCTAGAAAAATCTGCCTTGGCAGGGAGGTTGGACTCGATCTCTGGAGGTCACTTCCAACCTCTAAAGTTCTGTGATTCTGTGAACTGGAGGCAATAAACTCACTAAAATAACTTTAGGAGGACAGGAATACTTTTAATATTGGTATGAACAGAAATGGATATTGAAAAAGAGAAGGAACATTTGTAAATATAAACCACCAGGCATAACAATACAGAAGTGATTGCTTTTTTTTCTCTTCAGAAAAACAGGCAACAGAATTACTCTGAAAACTGAAAACTGACAAATTCAGTTCTATGAGCTGCTTACACACCCTTTAATAAAAAATAGTCTTAAGTAGAAAATAACACCTATACTATAATATATACGGCTCAGAATTTTACTGAAAGCAAAATAAAAAAAGCTAGAAATGAAAAATACTCAGCTATGTAAATATATTTTGGTGTTCTCTATGCATTCGGAATTTACTGTTTTGACCTCATTTCTAAGTAAATGTGTCTGTACTGAAGATACCAGACTAAGAATTTTCTATACATCCAAATATAATTCCACTCACATTTATTCATATCTATAGTTTTGACTTGAATAATAAAATACTTCCCAGTAGCCAGTCTGATTAACTACTTCCACCATGAAGTCCTGGAATTGTGCAATATAATTCTGAAACACCTTGCTAGAATACTCCTTTGATACCACTTGTGCGTCGTCCTTCATTTTAAAAACATGCAATTAAAAAAGTGTTCACATAAATCTTCCAGCCTCAAACATATGTTCACTTAAAAAGACATCATCCACTCTCAGTAGCCAACATAAACTATTTTCTGTATATATTTATTCTCAAATTATGATTCATTGTACTGCCTATCTTTATATTTTGGGTTACATTTTCACATGTCTTGGAATTCAAAAAAGAGTCTAGGAGATACCATATCAAGACTATTTAGTAACGGGGTAACTGTCTAAAGTACTTAACTTCTTTGTTAACACTATTTCTGTATATCATAAAACTTCCAGGCAGCAAAAGAATCATAGAATCATAGAATGGTGAGGTTGGAAGGGACCTCGAAGATCATCTAGTTCCAACCCCCTGCCATAGGCAGGGACACCTCCCACTAGTACAGGTCACTCAAGGCCTTGTCCAGCCTGGCCTTGAACACCTCCAGGGAGGGAGCAGCCACAACCTCCTTGGGCAACCTGTGTCAGTGTCTCACCACCCTCACTATAAAGAACTTCCTCCTAACATCCAGTTTAAATCTCCCCTCTGCCAGTTTAAATCCATTGCCCCTTGTCTTGTCATTGCAAGACCTTGTAAATAATCCCTCTCCAGCCTTCCTGTAGGCTCCTTTCAGATACTGGAAGGCTACTATACGGGCTCTTCGAAGCCTTCTCTTCTCCAGGCTGCAGAGCCCCAACTCTCTCAGCCTGTCCTCAGAGTAGAGCTGCTGCAGCCCTCTGAGCATCTTGGTGGCCTCTTCTGGACCCGTTCCAACACTTCCATGTCCTTCCTGTGCTGGGGGCTCCAGAACTCCACACAGTACTCCAGAACTGTTTTTTTTACAAAGAGAACTACAAACTCAATTAACTTTTCCTTGCTGTGATTTTAATGACTACTCCTCTAAAATTCAGTGATGTAAACCATCGAATATATCTTAATAATAGCTTCACTGTATTCAGTATATGAGAGTCCTTCTGTCCTCTGTTCCTATTACTGTCCAAGTATTTCACAATAATTTTGAACAGATGAATGGGAAGAGCTACCTAACTCTGTCAAGGCTATCAGCTCCTATGGGGATAGTTTATGACTTTTTAATAGTTTTGATGTTCTAAATTCCTTAGACATAACTTCACGCAGATATTTCACAACTGTCCTCTCAGATTTTGGTTTGGCTTTTTCATATGTAAGCTTACGTTTTTAAAATTAAGTCAGTAATTTAACTTTTTGCCTTGTTTTATGCCTTGTTTTAGCTTACTCCACTTATTTTAGCCTTGCATTAAATTTCTATTTTATCTTTATAGAAAAAATAATTTGGGTTTTTCTTCCTGTAATGAATATTTTTTGTCTCTCTTTGCTGCCCCGATACCTTTAAAAAAAACTAAAGCAGAACAACATCAGACCACTTGGACACAATGCAAAAGAAACTCACTAATTTTACCATTTTACTTGCAGAATCTAAATTTGAGAAATCAGTATTTGTCCACAAGTTCTCCAGGAAGTTATGAAAAGAAAGCAAGCTAAAAACAATCTCTAAAATACGTAACTTATGATTTAGATCTTAAAACCTAAGTGCATTTGGCCTTTGAACCTGAAGCAAAATTAACTTTAATATTTATTTTACAAATGTTTAATTGGTTTAAGTGCTTCTTCTGAAGGATGACAGCGGAGCACATCAAGACTTGCACATCCACTTAAAAGAAGTATTTGAAAACCATCACTCCTTCCTGAAGATAAGCTGTCACATGCATTACAAAACAGTCTTTTAATTATACAGATTTATACTTTAAAAAAAAAAAACCACAAAAAAACAAAACTTGAGGCCTGTGTAATTGACAGCACAAGATAGCTGCATAGCAATAAATAGATCAGTCTTTAACATTTAATTCTATCATCATGACTCAGTGTGTGATTCAATGTCTCATTCACTAGAGCCATCAAAACCAGATTACAGAAAGATCCATTTCCTCCTAGACTTTTCCATGCCACCAGCCTGTATTCCTGACACTGCACTGACTGGTGGGGTGACCTTCAGGAAAACACTTTTCCCATTTAGTGTCTGAACTTCCTCATTTGAATTGCCTTTGTTGGCGAACACAGCAAGACCTAGTGATTAAAAACAAGGTATCTATGCCATGGTAATGAAGTAAAAGCCACTTTTCTTGGACTTAGTGCACAGCCACCAGTATTGACACAATGGTACTCATGATAATGACTATTGTTAATATATTAATATCAAAGAAGCTGTTCTCTCATTTGATGTATAGATGCAAAAAATACTAGATTAGATTGTGGCAATTCAACATCATGTAAAGGATACTAAAGCAATAGTCCTCTGTACATTTATTCACTTTCTGTTATATGCTCCCAGTCAATCTAATTGACTGGGACAAGGAACTAATCTAACCACTTTTTCAAGCCTTTTAAAGAAATTCCAAAATATATTGAATATATTTACATTGTGTTGTATGTACAATCAAAAGGGAAAAGTGCAAATAGTAGCAGTGAAAGAAAATAACCAAGAAATGGGGTTATTGGTGGTTCTCATCTTCTAAAGCCTATCAGCGCGTGGAATGTCTAAGTGGCAGTAGTGATAGACAGTGGTGCATGAGAGCCTAGAAGAACAGTAGCTTGCCTTATGGCCTCTTGTGGAAGATTATACAGATGTCCTCCTTTACAACCCTACAGAAGATGATGTCTATACATTAATGCATATTCTGTAGTACTGACTTTCTGTAGAGTTAAATGACAAAACTGTTGCTAAAAAAAAGAGACTGTTGGATACTGAAGCATATCAAAGACAGCTCATATTACAAATGACTCAAAAAAGATGCAAAACTTCACTTCTAAGTACTTACAAAATAAAGCATGCTTAATGAAACCTACTGAAAATGAGCAAATCACACATGATGATACTTTGCTTCTCTATTTTAATATAAATTCTTCAGTCTCATGCACTGACTTCAACTGAGAAATTTTCTCTGTGAGAAATCATATCTGTATTACATAAATTATTCAGAAAACCACTTTCCATCACCCTCCTCCTCTAATTACTACAAAGCAATAACATCGAAGAAAAAAACCCCAAACCTCCAAAAAATTAGTAGAGGTTGTGAGTATTTTTCCCAAGGAGTACTCCAAGGCAGGCATGAGCCTTGTTGCAAAGGAATAGTTTGGAACACAGAAGGCTTGGGCATTATCATACGCAATTTCAGAGACTTTGCTTTACAGACTTTAGGAATCCTACTGAATATCTCACTGTCTCCTCTGCATCTCGACTATAACCTACTCTGAATGAGGATTATTTCTTATTATGTATATGCGTAGCACCCAGTCTGCTGGGAATGCATCTTAATTGAGATGAACAGAATTTATTCCTGTGAAAATAATGAATGTACACATAAATATGAATAGTAGAGCTATGGGAACAGATTGGTGGGTGAGGAGGAGCTTGAAAATAGATGCAATAGGAACAAGAAAAAAATCACTCAAGAAAACCCTGCAGATAATACTGAAGATCTCTGGCTAATACTATGCAGACTGCAAAACGCAGGTAGGTTTCTACATAGTGGAAATACAATATGGACACAGAATGACAGGGGTTGAAGGAGACCTCTGGAGAACACCTAGTCCAACCCCCAGTCAGAACAGGTTCACCTAGAGCAGGTTGCACAGGATGGCATCCAGGCAGGTTTTGAGTGACTCCAGAGGTGGAGAGTCCACCACTTCTTTTGGCAGCCTGCTCCATACACGCATGAACAGTGCAGTACACTCTGCTATGTTCTGGACATGCTATTGACATTGCTTGCAGAATTTCTACAGTACAAATGTCTGCAGTGCTTGCAGATTTCACAGTAGAAATCAAGAAACCGAATTATTTCCCCTTGCTTTTGATTTAGAACTTCATCCAATACATTTAGATGCATAGTGTTGTTTTTCTCTGCCTTATTGCAGCAAACATCTACAAATGTCAGTTAAAGGTTCATTTATTTCCTTGCTGATTTCCTGTAAAACTTGTGATTCAGCATGTCATCTGAACCTGTTACTCTGTGTACTGAAGAGGACAACGAACACTTTTGCAACTGTGCACGGACTGCACACGTTCTGCCTCCTTTTCAGTGAGCAATGGAGAAGTCATTGCTGTACTTGGGCTAATCATTACCCTGTTACTAAATTCAGCCCTGAATATATGAAAGCAAGCACACACACATTACTAACTGTGCCAGAACTATTGGTCATCTTTATTCACTACAGATGAAAATACTTTTTTCTCTATTCACTATAAAGAATGCTTCTTTTCCCCCTCAATAGTTCTGATGCTAACTACAGTCTTGAGTAATTCTCTTGCATCACTGTCCTCCAATCATTCTTTTTGAAGGACATCTACTTTAAAAAATGTATGTATCTTTTCCAATGCACCCCAGAATAATTCATGAGTTAATTTTGAGTAGTTACTACAAATATTTATGATGAACTCATTTAGTCTGAATAGCTGGCTACTTAGCATCACAGAAGCATGACTAAAATCAATATGGCCTTCAAAAAAACCATCCCGCATCACTTCTTCCTATTTGATACTTGAAAATCTGTATAGGTTGGCTTCCGGGGTTTTCAGCATATCTTCCATTTCCTTATGTAACTACACTGGTTTCTGGAAGCTACTTATAAAGGTTCTTGGTTTTATTTGAGGAGGTATTCAAAATGCAATCTTTTTGGTTTTAATATTGAACTACTCTAAGCTTTTGCATTTAAAATGAAGAGATTGTTTTCACTCTGCAGGTTTAAACAGAACCTACTTGAATACTGTAGAGCATATCTCTATCTGAAATAAGGAGTAAATTGTGTTCCCTAATTTGTTTTCTTGGCATGATTCATCACTTTACGGGTCTCTCTTCTGTCATTTTGTTTCCAGTCTAGATTTCCTCATACAAGAAAGGTTTTTTATGCCTTTAATAGTTTTTTTCTGCCTCTCTCTGAACTTTGTTTTAACTGCCTTTGCTTTGAAGATAAGATCCCTGTAGATGAATACAGCATTCATGTTGAGGATACATAATTTGTATATAATCTTTCAGCTAACTCCATACTTATTTTTAATATAATCCTTTTCCTCTTCTTGTACTGTGATGGGCCTGATTTTGGGGACCCAGACAAGAAAGCACCCTTTCTTTTGGGCCCTCCTTACCCATTTGTGAGTAATAAAACAAGGCAACATCTAGATGGAGAGATTTAACCTGAAAAATATTTCTGCTTCTAATGAGCTTGGGAGGAAAAGCCTGTGACCAAGAAGGCTTATTAAAGGAAGCTTGTGTGTTGCTGGCATAAGGTCTTGGGAAAGTCAGAGCTCTCCTCTACAGTTACTCTAAAGTGCTGAACAACAAAGCTGACTGTAACATCCACTTAACCTCATGAGCCAAATGTGTGTTTTGAAGTATATTTTATACTCATTTAAGTAAGAAAATCTCTTACAGAAAATAACTTTACTTCTCCCTCCAAAATGCCTTGATTTTCTCTACTAAGTCTTTTGTAAGATAAGACTGGTGGCTACCAAGGAGAAGCATGTAGTTTCACTCCATGTGCTAGTGTCAGGTCGTGGGACACAGGCAGATACGTCTGAGCTATCCTTTGCACAGACAGAAGGTTTTGAAACTAATCACACATATACAGACTTGAGGTTCTCTTTTCTGTAGGCATTACCCCAAAACTTATCTGTGCTAGCTTAAATTAATCTAAAGTAATGCTTTAATATAGTTCACACAGTCTTTGTACTCTGGTATAAGTTAATTTTATTTTTTAATCTACTCAGCAAAGTGAGTTACTGCTTTAAGACCCTTTATTCTGAATGAAACACCTCAGATTGACTCTCCTTCATGACAAAATGTGTTACTTGTTCTTTATTTTATCCCCTCCTGGTCCACATTTAATTGCTTTTCATACATAAAAGGCTTCTCATGTGCTACAGAAAGGGACTTATTTTTTCCAAATCTGATAAAGAATCTATTATCCACAACAATTTCAGATTTTGTGCCATAGGTCAGGAGACCAAACTAATTCCATAGTTCAATAGTACTTTATTGAAATTATTCTCATCCTTAGAAAATTCAACAATGTTAACTTGTTCACCACCTGAAGGGAAATACTTGGAAGGCTTTTGGAAAGCCTTACAGGTCTGGGCACTTTAATTCTGAAAATTATGTCTCTGTTCATTAGGGATAACTTTCATTTTCACAGCTTTACTCCTGGCGAGTA
>VWYK01103842.1:1231-12337 GCA_013399775.1 Semnornis frantzii
GCACGGAATGTGCAGAACAGAAAGGTGAAGTGCACTGCATCTTAAAATGACCCTAAACAAGAAGAAGATAGTGCTGTAGGTATAATAGAATAACAGTAATACCTTAAAGGCCTCCAGAGATAAATGTTAGCTGTTTTCCTTTATCTGACAGTTACACACAAAGAAAGGGGTCATAATAAAGATGTATGATAAAGCAGATTGTCAATCTATTTTCATATGTCTGGAGACACAACCACAAAAAGGACTGAATGCAGGTAACTAAGGCAAAGCAACAAATGGCACCAAATTAGAAGAGAGGCGTAGAGGGAAGGAGTTGTAATATGGAAATGTCCCAATATACCACTGACCTCCTTGCATGTCTGAGCACCAAATGCAGCTGCCCAGGCCTCACGCGCTCCATGATCTGCTGCCCATGCTACTACACAGATACTATAAGGGACCACATAAAAAGTTCAACTCCAGAACATTACTTCTTCCTTTACTGACAAACCTGCGCCAGGCCTTGATCTTTAAATTCACTTCAGGATGTGTAAGAGGATTAAATGCTTCCTATTTTGAAAACTCCCCATTTCTTCAAAGAAAGATTCTCTAGAAGTGGATGAATTGATCCAAAGACCCTCAAATGCAGAGTACAGCATTAATATTGGGATCCAATAATTACTGCCTTATAGGATGTAGATCATAGACTCCTGGAGTGGTTTTGGGTGGAAGAGACCTTTAAGACCATCAAGCTCAACTGTTAACATGGCCAAGTCACCACTAAACCACATCCCTCAGCAACAACATCTACATGTCTTCCAAATCCCTCCAAGGATGACGATGTGTGTTGAGTCACATGCATAAACAGTTCAGGTGTGCCTGGGATGGAGGAAGAAATCTACACTGTTTGTCTACAGTCCAGGACCACAGACTCCAAGAAGAGTAAAGGCAAGGCCCAAAGGTTGTATGAACATTTGCATCTTAGGTGCATCTATCACTGTCTTAGAGACACAAATGCCATACTGAAACCTCAAATACAGCAGAGTTTTTGCAGAAATTTAATTTTTAAAAATCTTTTACTGCAAGTGCTGTAATTCCGCCCAAAGCTGCTCCAAGTCCTCTCACTGAGCAACAGGGATGTGCTCATCTTCTGACACAAGCTGCTGGTTCCTGATACTGGGCGAAACTCTCCTCCCACACCATTGCTGATGGCAGAGGAACAACAGCCCGTATATTGCCCTAAATAAACTTATATGTTGATAACACTTGGCCACTGAATTAGTGTTTATTTTTTCAGAAGATTGAGACATGCCTGACCTCAGACATTTCCCTGATATTAGAAACTGCTCCAGAGAAACTTGCAGGTGAGCCCTTTAAAAGCAACAGTCTCTTTTGGAGAACATCTTTCACCAGTGCTAAAGCTGGGTGGGTTTTAATTCTGCAGCAATATCAGATTGAAAATGAATTTGTGACAGTATGCAGTCATCCTAAAGACTCTGTTAGGACCTGTGACCTTGAGCTCAGTTTAGAGGGCTCTTTGTGGGACCACTTTGCCTGTGGGTAGTACAACAGAAGAGCTCAGCAAGCCTGCCTAGAGAGGAAATCTGACATACCAATCACTTCTGGAGAGATTGATTTCAAGTGAAATAGCAGTGAAGGACACTTGTGCTAATAAAGCAAGGCTGAGAGGGCTGGAAGACATCATGTGCAGCAAAGGATGATCTGTTTCCTTCTGAAACTTTCAGGTGGTCTTTCATCTATGTCCAAAACATTATATTAGGCATAGCTATAGAGAGAGCTATATATAAATCCAACTTCATGGCTAGGAGCAAAGGAGGGAAGCCAGTGGAGGTGATGATGCCTAGAATACTGGGGAGGTGAGCTCTGTTGTGAGCCAGTTGCTTGTAAGCAGGAAAGCTGAGGGCATTATCTGAATGACCACAAAATTGGAAAGTGCTGTCTGAGGCACAGCTGAGAATAAAATGGGATTGGACTGGATGATCTCCAGAGGTTCCTTCCAACCCCTATCATTCTGTGATTCTGTGAAAAGTGTTGGAGTACTGACTGCTGTGTATGAAAGACCATCACACCACGTTCTGAAGACAATAGCTCCAGACAACTGAAACCAGACAACCTGCTCTGAGCACAGATCCAGTGGTAAATCCACCGAGGTATCAACTGCAGACCATAAATTACTAAGGAAAGACTGGTCAGTGAGAAAGGGCGACCAGCACAATAGTTTAACCCACAGGCTGTCTGATACCACCTGCATCCCAAAGGGGCTGCTCCGAGGATAAATTGTCTCTAACGTTGAATATGGCACCTCAGATACCTCCCTCTCCTCTTTTCTCTGACAGAACAGACACAGGTTTGATCTGCGACAGGAGTGGGCACACGATCTTATTTCTGTTGAAGGAGCCGAAGCAGATGAGATGAAGTTCATGCTGGTTTCAAGCCAACTTTATTGCAGCAGTGGGAGCACAGACAACACCTGATTCAGCAGAAAACCTTCTGCTGTAATCTATCAAAAAATTTTCAAATAAATGTGAACTACGAGAGTCAGTTTGTATTGAATCAGCACTTTGCACCACTTGCCTGTGGCAGTTTGGATCCAATATCAAGAGTCTTAGTGCCAGATTTACTGTATTGATGAACCCCAATCTCAGCTTCTGTCAAACAGGGCAAAAGCAGGAGGGAAAGGGTCTATGGAATATTTAGAAACAAAAAAGATCCCAAAAAAACCCCCCAAAAAACCCCAAACTCTGAACATTTGGATGGGAGAGATGAATAAAAAGAAACAAGGAGGTTGATGGCATCTTCAAAAACATCCGAGTATAACCAAAGATGTGATTTCTGAATAATTCAGTGTTGCAGTGCTCAGCAGCAGTGCTACAGCTCTGAAGCCAAAACAACAAGATTTCATTACACCCTAATCACATGTAGTCTTTAGGCTGCAATATTCATCAGATTAATACTTTTATTTCTATCAGGACACTGGACATTTGTTTTGTTACCCCTCTAGTCTCTCTAGAGAGCCTGACATTCTACATGAACAGAGTCAGCCTGGTTACTCTGTTATTATAACGAATTTTTCTGAACAAGACATAAAGCACTCAGAAAATCACCATCTACACATTTTAGCCAGTACGGTTTCTAGCAGTCCTAATACACGTTTTTAAAAAACCAACCACTCTGACAGCAAACAATTGTGTTTATCCCCTGCCTGCAAGAATCTGCCTGCTCTTCAGATAATCAATTCCTTCGAATTACTAACAACGGTTTTAAGAGCAAGCAAAGCTCCCAGCACCTGCAATTCAACAGTTGGAAATAAGCTATAATTTGCATTAAAAATAAAGCCAAGCATGCCCTATAGCTTGGACATTGCAAGCTGCAAAATAAGATACACTAACTACCCAGGCTTATGACACAGTGCTCCTGTGGCATCCAGCACTCCAATTAAAAGTGTGTCAGCACTTCTTTTATAAAACTCTATTACTGAGGGCTTTATACCAGCTGCTTAACTTTGTGGAGCATAAATGTTCACAGTCCAGCAGCAAAGATATCATGTGCAAATTGCCCCTGCTGTGTAGAAAATAAGCCTGGAGAGCCAAAACTGCAGAATGCAGTAAAATGTGGAATACCTATATTATTTATATACCTCCGGTCTCATCTATACATCCTGCAGGAAGTTTTTTTGGTGATGAGGAACATGCAGAGGCCCCACAGACTAATATGGGCCCCATGCAAAAGTTTAACGTGGACTGAGATGATGCTGGATTTAATACAAATGACTGGGCATCCTTCAGCAATGGGACACCAGCAGCAGCTGGGAGCCCCAAACTCTCAACAGGGGTTTAGGGATGGTTGAAATTCCTGCTTGTTCTCTCCCTGCAGTCCCATGCAGAGGAAAACTCCATGTGAGAAGGCAGGTAAATTCTTCAGCCTGAGACATAGCTCTTATAGGTGTAGATTTATGGCACATCAGTCCATTTAGGAGACAGCTGAAGAATGTTTTTGTGTTTGTGCTCTTCTATCTAATGTGAAAAAATCTGACCTTAGGTATAAAATCAGTAAAACACTACAAAGGAAAAAAAAATTAAACCAAACCAGACTCAAACAAATAATTCAGATCCAAAACATATCCCATTTTGGAAGTCTATGTGTAATATGATGGTCTGTGGGCTCATTATTCAAATAGTTCCCTTTTTCATTTAACTGTTCTCTCTGTGTCTGACAAAATTTTATCAAGAGCAAAACATTGCCTGCTGGCTCCAACAGAAGATACGATTTAAACACTTTTTCTTTGCTCTGTCACAGCAGTGATTCAACCAACAAAACACTGGTGGGATCACATATGGTGCAGCTGTTCTGCAGAGTTAAAATACTCTCAAGATCATTAATCTGCGTGGCTTCAATAATCTGAGTTCCATTTCATTTGGTAATCAACAGCAAGATGTGAAGACTGTCCTCGTGTTCGTGCCACATGCCGTTGGCTGCCCATAAGCTGCTGTGTAACTTGACTGAGCTGAGTCAAAGCCAAAGCTCATTCCTACATGCCAGCTGAACACAGACAAGAGATGTGTGATATCCACCAAGATGAGTGTGTGGACAGTATATCCCTTCTCATAGCTGAAGATGGAAGGTAATTCTTACCAGGAGAATCTACTGTTTAACCATCCTTTCCTACTCAAGGCAATGAAACCAAGACAAACTATAAGATACTGGTGAATGTGTGGCAGCAGCATCTAGCCCTGCCACTACCTAAATTTTTTCTTCTAAAGTAGCTTCGGATATGCTGAGAAGGAACACACTAACTCTTTCATGCACAGCTATTATTCATACTGTGCAGTAACTGCAGCCCATGGCTGTCCCTTGGAATATTAGAAGTATCAAATTGTTAATGAAGACAGATTTAATATTGGAGCATCGAAAGTTTTATGTCTGGAAGCACAGCTTGTATCTTCCCCTTGCTGCTTCGGCTGCTTCGCCTGCGCCTGCTGCTATCTTCCCCTGCCGCTGTTTTGGCTGCTGCTGCTGCTTTTGCTGCTTTCGCCACCGCTTGACCCCTTCCCCGTCTTCCCTCAGGTTATTATACTCTTGTAGTAGTTGTAATTTTTCCCTATACTGTTATATTTAGTTTAAGCTATAAGAAATATAATTTATTTTCCTGACTTCACAAAAAAACCCAATACGTGTTGTGGTGAGTTTATCCTACCAGGGGAGGGATCCACCCTAACCTGGTACAGATTATCACTGCACTGCCACTGCAGACCAGTTCATAGGAGAAGGAACTTGCTGCTATTTGCATATAGGGGACCTGTCTGATGCTCTTTTCAGTCTTACTATTTTTAGTTATCGTGTATGATGGCTGCCACGTCTAGGTTTCCCCCAAACTTACCAAATTCTACAATTTGTAGAATTCTACAAATTCTACCAAATTACTACAATGGGAGTCAGTATGAATTCTCAGCAGAGGGCTGGGAATGGGAAGACCTGTACCTGTCACTGCTGCAGGTGTCACTGGAACAGTCCCTTCCCTCTGCTCATTATCCCACCAACCTGGAGATTTGGACACTATGATCTTCGGAGGTCACTTCCCACCCCTACCATTTTGTGATTCTGTGAGTTGAGAGGAAACAGTCCTGTGAAGGACCTAGGAAGATGAGCACTCAGGCTGGGATGTCATTAATGTTACTCTGCCAGTCAACTGCAATTAGGAGTGATTAGTCCTGTCTAGTGCAAATGACCCTGGAAGAGGAGAGTGCTGATGTAAATCAAACACTCTAATTCAGTCCCTTTACTATCAGGAATCTTGTCCCAGTCATCAAAGGACTCAGGGAATGCCTGGTCACATTCAGACTTCTCATCTTTGTGCAGATGTACATATTTCATTATTTAAAACTAGGAACAGTTAAATGTTTATTTAAGGCACAAAGGAGATTCCATTATCGCTCTCTTTTATAACACTGTGTCTATAATGCTTCTCTTTATGGCTCATTCCTTAGAATGAACCAGTTTTGAAATGAGAAACAGGCAATCAGGGTTTTGAGGCATAAATGACAAACCAGACTCATTTATTCAGGGCTCAAACCTCTTCTGTGGGTTTTGGAAAGATGTGCAGAGCCACATTAAAACATTTTTACTGCCAAAAGTGCTGCTGACCATCACTCTGACTTCAGCTGTCAAGGGGTCGCTATGCCAGTTGGGTATTTAAGGACATTCCTAGTTCCTTGGTGTATAAACCCAGATCCTAAATCCAGGTTTAGGTTCAGATATTAGGAAAGATTTCTTCCCCTAAAGGATCGTCCAGCCCTGGAACAGGTTGCTCAGGGCACTGGTTGCATCATCATGCCTGGAGCGATTTCAAAGTTGTGTAGATGTGATGCTGAGGGACAAGTTTTAGTGGTAGACTTGGTAATGTTGGGTTAGTGGTTGGACTTGATGATCTTATAGGTCTTTTCTATTCTACATGATCCTACATTTCTGGCATTCTGTGATCCTTTCCATAGAAGCAGTCCAGCACTAAAGAGCAGTCCTTGCTATACAGCTAGGAGACACTGCTCCCCATTTTCCCTACTTCATTTGAAATTGCAAGTTGCAAAAACGAGGCTTCCAGCACCTCTATCTTGTTGCAAAGCTGTTTACATTGCTATTTATTAAATCTGACACTTTCATGCTACTAAAATCTATTGTTTTCAGTAGAAAAACTCCTAAATCTTCTGTATGCTAATTTATTTACATGAGCTGTGTCCGCATTAGCTCTGCAATGAGGCCATTAGTAACACACCAACGAGGCTATCTCGATTTGGAATGTTTAAATATTCTACTCTAAATGATGCTCGAAGATTTAAAGCTCAAAACATATTCAGTCCTTTTCATCATAAAACTCTGGCACTGATGATTTTACAGAGCTTTGCTTGTGTGCAGGCACTTAGGGGAAGACCAATTGCATAACCTTTTTCCCCTTACAAGCATTCCTGAGGCTAAATAAGACTTTACCAGCAACAACAACACCCATCAGTTATCTGTGCTGTAGTGTAAACAATGAAATTCTTATTATGTACTCAGAATTCACAGAGCCATTTCCATGGTAACTCTGTTTTCATGTCGTATCTTTAATGAATAGGTAATGAAAGAAATGCTGCATTTACAACTTCATTACTAGTGAAAAAAAAATAAAAAATACAGCAGTAAATTTGAATTATGGTGGCTGTCATTTTTAGAACATGCTGAAGATCACGCAGGAATTTCAAGGTTGTCATTTTGAAATGACAAAGTAAATAGAAGCAGAAAAATATACCAGGCACTTTTTGGTTTTAATTCTACTCTTCAGTTTCTTCTGCTACTCATAATTTTCTGAGAGAGAACAAAAGCTTAAGTAATAAAACAAGGTCATTCTGGGCTGACGGGGCAGGCAGAGTTGGAGACAAGTTGTGTACTTGTGAACACATGTACCACCACTAGTGAATTTTAATGACTGGATCCATCATATTTTAATTACATAAATCACCGGAATGCTGACTTCTATAGGTATTACTTTCTGGAGAGATACAAAATGCGTCACAGGCTGGAGATGATGTTTACCTGTGGGAAAGGACTGCAAAGTGATTTTGATAGGAGGTTGACCATGAGCCACCAATGTGCTTTTGTGGCCAGGAGGGACAATGCCATTCTAGGGTGTATTAANATTATAAATATGAAAAGGGTGAGCGCCAGGAGGCTGGGGCCAGGCTTTGCTCAGTGATGCCCAATGACAGGACAAGGGGCAATGGGTGGAAGATGAGGCATAGGAAGTTTCATGTAAATATGAGGAATTTTTTTTTCCCAGTGAGGGTAACAGAACACTGGAACAGGCTGCCCAGGGGAGTTGTGGAGTCTCCACCTCTGGAGATATTCAATACCCGCCTGGACACATTCCTGTGTGATCTGGTATAGGAGATTCTGCTCTGGCAGAGGGGTTGGATTGGATGAGCTTTCAAGGTTCCTTCCAGCCCCTGACATTCTGTGATTCTGTGACAGACAAAGGAGATCATATGAGCCAGCCAGGCGAGTCGGGCAGAGGAATATTGCAGTGTGAACCCCACAGATATTGTAACCACTCCATTGAGTTACAACACAAAGTAAATCAATGAGCCAATCCAAAAGGAGCTGCCAGCTCGACAAGCTGGTGGGGCAGGGTCTGGCTCACGGGAACATGCAACTATTGGAATGCAACACATGGAGTGAAGTAACTTTCCTTATGTAAAATTTCTGAGGCTTTATAGACTAAATCTATCCACTGCTCCACCTCAGCAAGAGTGAAAATGCAGCATATTTGAGAAAGCTCTGAAATTTTCCTTCTCGTGAGCATGCAAATGGTGCCACAGGGCAGGAGAGAGTAATGTGCTAGACACAGCTGCACATCAGCCTTCACAGAGGCTGAACCTCCTTCCCATAGAACCACAGTATAGTTTGGGTTTGAAAGGACCTTAAAGGTCATCTAGTTCTAGCCACCCTGCCATGGGCAGGGACACCTTCCACTAGAACAGGTTGCTCAAGACCTCATCCAACCTGGCCTTGAACTTTTTTAGGGAGGGAGCATCCACAGCTTCTCTGGACAATCTGTTCCATTATCTCACCATTCCCACAGTGCAGAATTTCTTCCTAATATCTAACCTAAATCTACCTTCTTGAGTTTGAAACTGTTACCCCCCCCCCCCATACTATGACTACACTGACAGGCTTCCAGAGAGTAACTGTGTCACAACTCCGCCACAAAACCCGAATAAATAATTCATTACATCTCCCATTTCTTATTTCACATGTGAATACAGAGCAATCTGTGTCTATTAAAATACTCAGAGCCTGCAGAACAAACAAGGACCTCTAGAAAGTGCCTGAATCTGCTACTGAGCTCAGTGGTCTTGGTTGACATATGAACACTAGGGTTGGCCTGGTCTTGGACATAGATGTCATTCCAGTAGGGCAGGGTCAGGCAGTTGCATGGGGAGGTTTTGGGACCATGAAGCCTGGAAGCTCCAGAGTACACATATAGGCATACCACTGACCAACTCATCACTCCAGCACAAGTGAAACTGGGCCACAGGTTCTTGCAGATCAAGCTGGGGTTCCTTACTTCTCCCCACAGCTTGGGCAGCTCCTCCAGCTGGAGGGAGCAGATAGTTGTAGACCTCTATAGTATTGCGCATGCAAGGATGCTTGATGTAGACTCACCATGAAGAGTGGAGAGCAGCAGTGTTGCAATCCTGCCCCGCCAGCCAGGGATTGCTTTCAAGACAGATGCATGCTAGCAGAGGAAATTTCATTCTATCTCCCTTCCCCACACATAGAGGGCACAGGACACAAGGTGGCCTTCTTTTTTTTTAGCTGGCAGAGAACACAACACAGCCCTTCTTTCAGCAGCAGCTCCCAGTGGTCCCTCGGGTTAGGCTGAGCCTTGAAGCCATTGCACAGGGGTTCAGTTCTGCCAAACAGACCCTTTGCAGGGCTTCAGCTGGCTTTTCCTCTCTTGCTTGGGTAAATCTTCCACTAACCAAACCGAGGGGCAAAAGCATACATGCAGAAACTCCCAAAAGGCAAGGGAAAGAGAAATGTGGAACAACGATCCTGAGAGTGGCCCAAAATCAGGGATGGGTACCAGGGTATGTTGGTGCTTAGTCAGCCCAAGTTATCATTTACTCAAATTCAGATCATTTAAACAGACATCCCTCCAATGGGGACAGAATAACCAAGCATCTTAAACACTATTGCTGTTTGGGAGTTGTTGGGAAAGAGAGGTGTGTATTTGGGGCGTGGTTTTGCCTGCAGAGAAGATTTGTTAGTTCTTGAAAGTGGTGATTTGGGAGAAACTAGCAATGGTGCAAAGTCATTAGAGATGGAGGTCAGAGATGTTGTAGAGATTGAACTTGTTACAGGAATATTTTATAGCCCACCTGACCAAAACTGAACAACTGGACTGTGAAATGATTGAGCAAATAAAAAGAAGCCATAAAAATGCTGGAGTGATAGTAATGGAAGATTTTTAACTACCAGAGCACAGGCTGGAGTCCATTAAGTGCATGAAATAGGGCTGGAGGTATGTGAGAATGTGTGGCTTACAGTGGATATTTTTTAAAGCACTCATTAAATGCCCTAGCAGCAGTTATCTAGGTATTAAATAACAGAGAGAATAAATACATCTGCCCCAGCACCACTGAACTGGGTATTATTAGGAGCTGGATGTAAGGGACCGTACATAAGAACTGCAGGAAAACAAACCCCACCTGAGCACACAGCCCCCTGGAACATCTCTGGGCACCATCTCCAGGTCCTTTCTCCATAACCAGTGGTACATGAGCATCTTTCTGGGAGGGCTGCTGTGAACTGGTGCCCTGGGACATGCCATAACACTGGGGCTAAAGATGGAGATGGAGGACATAAGCAATAGTTTGGTAGGCAACTAAGGAAATGAGATGGAAAATTTTCATTTAATTATTTTTTTTCATCTTTTTCACTGTTAAACAATTCACACCTGTCAGAGATGTTCTGATTTGTCATCTCAGGATTTACCAGGAAAAAAATGAGCTACACTGAGTTACTGATGTTATCTGAATTCATAGAGTGGTAAATAGTGATGTAATCACTCAAGGTCTGCTTCTGCAAGGCCAATGCTGACAAACTATTCTCAGTGTCTGGCCAGTCTTCCACCTCATCACCTCCAACACTCTGGAAAACCTTTCCCAGCAAAATTTTCAGTTCTGCCTAGCGAACAACTGTTTTACATGTTTGAGTTCTCAGTGACTCATTACTATGGATTTCTGGAACTTGGGAAAACTGATGATACTTCATCTTCAAAAAATTATTCTGCTGGGTTTTTTGGGGGCCCATTTGTAAATGAAATTTACTTGATGTAAAATGTCAGTCTCATTTAAGACTCTAACCCCTACAGAGATTTTGAGAATACAGCTATTTTCACCTGGAAGGTAGGGAAATATTTTGAGTTAATAGAGGTGGAATTATTTTAAACATCTGTGAGATATACAAGGCTCTCACCATGTGTTACTGCTTCCATGTGATGCCTGGCAAATGTTACAGGCACCACTCCTCCTGAGTTACACTTTCATTAAAAAAACAGAAAAAGAAAAAGAA
>VWYK01103850.1:0-10597 GCA_013399775.1 Semnornis frantzii
TGTTTGTTTGGTTTGGTTTTTAACAGCATCCCTATCCCTGTTTTTTGTCAGCAACAAATTTTATGTTTCTGTCATTTTTGCTAATACTTTTAATGAAATTACTGCATGATTAGTCCACAGACATTTCACAGTAGATTTGCTTTTGCCTGACAATAGCCCTTCCAAAACACCATCTAGCACCTTCCTTTCCTTCCTTTTAGCTATTTCCCAACCCCAGTCCCACCCCCACCCTGCTCCTTGTCATCTCCAGATGCCTCTTCAGCTGCAGTAATTGTGCCCCGTGTGGCACCTTAAGGAAAAGAAAGATTCGAGTGGTGGCATTTTCACAGTCTAAGTGGGTATACAGGTAACAAACCTTCCCAAAGAAGAGCTCACCCATCCATGCCCAAGAACCCCTGCGGTGCATCGCACCTTTTTTCCATTTCAACCTCTTCACTCCTGCCTCTGCACCAAAACTAGCCCCACAACCAAGGTTATCAGTCCCATCCTGACTTGGCAGACTTATTAGAGGTTGCCGTGGTAGGCCTAGGCAGGCCAAATTAGGCTTGTACATGTCCTGCTTTGCCCAGGCATGTTTTTCTGTTCTCCCTCCTTCTGTTTTGGGGAGAGCAACCGTGGGAAAAAGGCCAAAGAACCTGGAGCCACTAAGTCTGGGGTCTGTGGCCTGCCCAGCAACCGCTGTAAGCAAGGTACACAGGATTGCCTTGTGCAAGGCTGTGTTCTGCCCAAAAAAGGGAAAAGCAAGCCTATGGTTTCACCCAATATGGTCAAATCTTGGCTAACTGCCATTTGATTGACTATCCTGTGTCCAAAGGCCCATTAGTCTTGGGCTGTATGGATAAAAAGGAGATGAGCAGGGAGCACAGTGTGTGCTCTGCCATTACGAGGTGTGTCTGCTATTGCATCCATGCCTGCTGTCTCATTGATCCTGAGCTGTGTGGGACCCCAGCAAAGCAGGATCAGGCTCTGATACCTCCACACATTTGGCCTGCCCAGCCAGCGTGACACCGTTCCCAGACTGCACACCGCAAGACATCTGCCTGNTGCCATAAGCAGAAAGGAGCTCCTCGTGTCCATCCAGTGAGCAAGCAGAGTATTGACTGCAAGCGGTACACTGACCACAAAGCTTTCTCTGCCAGTTTAATGGAGTTCAATTAATGTATATATTTACTAGTTATTTCTAGATTCTATTATAACCCATATATAGTTCCCATAATGATGCAAGAACCTGTTATTATTATTATTATTTTGGTGATCGGGGTGCTGTGAGTCCTGAATATTTAATATTAATAAACTATATTCATATTTTAAAAATATAATTTCGCAGTAATTAATTACCCCTTCCACTACAGAGGTCCTTCCTTCTAGATCTGTGACTCTGCATTCTTACCTCCAGAAGAAAACCCCAGATAATCACATGTAATTGATTAGAAACTGGCACCAGGTTTCTTAGGACCGTTTACAGTCCTGAGCTGGCCATATGGGTTGTGTACTGGCTGTAGAACCTGAGACTAGGCTGGCCCTAATCTTCGAGTTTTTGTGTTTCTCTTTGATACCATCTTCCTCCTGGGAGTACTTTGGGCTTGTGCCTTGGAGCAGGATGAGGGAAATGCTGCTGTTGTCTTCCACAACATGAGCAGGTCACAGAAGACAAGTTCCTTGGGTTTGGTTTTAAAAGCTTAGGCATGTTTTTTGGCTTCTGGCTGAGCTGATGCTTGAGTGATCCCTCTGATCATAAAAGACACTGACGCATCAACCAGCACCAGAGCCATCTATTTACCCAGGGAAGTGCTGCAATAGATCAATGTTAAATGCTTATTTGTGCTTCACTGCTCCAAGGCACAGAAACTAATTACCAAAGACAAATTAGCCCTTGTGACAATGACTAAGAAATATACACATCCCAGGATAGACCACCTTGACCACAAACACATAATTGTCCCTCCGGGAGCAGTAGAGGGTTATATGGTATACCCTTCAGCCAGAATTCACTCAGAGTGGAGTGCTGTTGGGTTGTGCTGAAGAGTTTGCAACAATTTTCTAGAGCCCCGACTCTTCCTTTTCCCTCTGTGTCTCCATTTGCCCATCTGCAGATTAGCAGCAGTAACACAAAACCTTACAAAGATACCAGAAGACGCGAGGGGGGGCAAAAACACCCTGGCAGTGTTGCATTAGCACATGAGCTTCCCCTTTACATGCTGCCTGCTCAGAAAGCACACACTCTGTGATGCCTTCTGTATTGCCTGTACACCAGCTGGCAGCAAGTTTGAAGTTTCCTGTGTTGTATGAGAATGCAAAGTATTTCTCTAGCAAAAAGCCCTCCGCGGTTCTCTGTGCCTGTAATCAGGGTGTGGTGGACTCAGAAGAGAGCTCGGCAGAAATGCCATGGATTCATAATACAACTACTCTGCTATTACCTCCTCTGATCATTTTGTTTCTCTCTTTTTCCTCCAAGAGATGACAGATTTGGTGGATCTGAATCCATAAACTTCCCTTCTTATTCTCTAGCTGGCAACTGCAGATGAAGGAGGTGAGTACCTGGAAAGGCTGCAGAGCCGCTCTTGATTTTCCTTGCAAGGAGAGCAGAGGCGAAATGCTTCCATTAACTTTTCTCCCTCAAGGCCTTAGATGAGAGCTTACAGACAGGCTGGGCACTACTCCTTTGGCAAAGTGTGTAAAACCAGCAGAATACAGACAGCAGCACAGAGGTACAATGGACTTAAGCCCGTGCACTGCATCCATGCTAATGAGCTCAGAGGAGACCTGAGGGATTGCAGCAGGGACAACTTGAGTAGGCAAACCTCCTGCAACTGCTTCAGAAATGCTTTCTGGAGGTGCTGTGGTCCTGCTGTGTCCTGTGGGACAGCAAATCCAGCCTGCCCGGGAGTGGGGGGTCACACTTTATCTCATCATTCTCTGCGAAGGTCCTTAGTAGTGCTTATCAGTTTAAACTGCAGCCCTCAAATAACTCAAAATTTACCACATTGTGTCTTTGTGTCCATGGAAAGCACATCTGGATTGTGCTTGTGTTTCACCTGATTATGTCACTGTTGAACCACAGATCCATCTTGTGCTACAGGGAAGCAATCTGTTTCTTGTCACCTTGTGCCATCCCAAATTGTATTTACAGCTCTCCATTTCTCCCAGCCACACCCAACTCTCCTCTGTGCTGAAGGCTTCCTCTGAGTTTGTGGCATCAGCCTCTCTTTATCACCACAAGCTCCATTTTCTTGCCAAGATAATTAATGGAAATATTAAACAGAATGTCTGGCCCTTAAAGAAGACCCTAAAACCGCCTCTGGCTCTGGTGCTCCTTTCAGAGCTATTCATTGCTGCTCCCCAAGAAGAATAACCTGGATTCTTACAATTCTTTTGATGAGCTAATCTTTCCTCGCTTTGAAAACCCAGAGATCTGCCTGTTGGGCTGAAGCACCACTTCCCGCCTCTGCCACACTTTCTCTCCACCGGCTTCCTTAGCAGTAGAGTAAAGCGTTGAGGAAGGCAGCTGGTGCTGGTGAGGCACCTTTCGCTCACTGTGGTTTCAGGCAGCAGAGGTCAGCATTGCCCTGGTGATTGGCACCATACGTCCCGCCTGCGGACCACAGCCGAACAGAGCAAAGATCACTCGGTAGTAGTCCTCGTTCATCTGTGGCGGTGAAACAGGTACGAGCTGTGTCTCTGAGCCTCAGCAGCTGCCTAAGAAGCAAGTGACAGAGTCACCAGCTGTGCCTGAAAGGGAGGTCTCACACACATTCGAGGTGCCTGGGGTCAGCCGAGCCATAATCAGGATGCTCGCATGAAACCTGTGGCACACCTATGTCCATCTAGAATAGCAGCAGCAAAGAGGCTGGTACCCTGGCACTGCAAATATTCCCTAGGCATGGACAGACCATGCAGCCCAGAGGTCTTGGCCATGCTGGGGACATTTCTCTAGTTCTATTAGTACCAGGACTCTATTTTGTGCTACTTATATCTATTTATACAGCTAAGAGATACTATAAGCATGTGACTGGCCCAAGTGTCATTGCATATAGATAACTATAACACATCTAAATAACCTTTATGACAGATTAGTTAGCCCATTAAATAATTACTTGTTTTTCATAAATGTGTTTTTGATACAATGTAGGACCAGGACATGAAACACAGATGTGAGCAGACATCTCTGTCCAGAGAAACAGTTCAAGGCCTTGAAACTCTACAACACTGCCCACATTGGGAGTCATCCATGGAAGGCAGCACAAGTTTTCGTGTTTGGGGCTGAGCTGTTGGATGGAAAAGCCTTGGTCTAAACCAAGGCTGAGAGGTGGCAGCAAATATTCCATGGCCCTGAGCATGTCATGTGATGCACTCCTGCCGAACCCTTAAAATATCTTTATGCATCAAGCCAGCATTAGACAGATAAATGCTAGAAACTTCCATTGTTTAAAACTGTGATTTCTCTAGAAGAGCTCTGAAACACAAGGGTCAGTTGAGGCTTTTAACACTGAAGTACTGTGTTTGTGCTTGGCAGTCATTGCAGCTGTGTCTGCTCAAGGGCACACAAAGACCTGTGGTAGCTGCAAGCTATCAGTCAAGGCTGTGCTTGTAACTGCTTACGTAGACTTCTAAAGTGGTGAACCATTTTCTCCAATCACGAGGACAATGCTCTGTGTGTATGAACACCAGGTTGTCCCCCTGTCCCTTTCCAGCTACCTGCTTTTGGGTGCACTGTGGCTCCAGCCCATGGTAGATTTCTCCTCTGTCAATGTAGCACAACAGAGGTGCTATTAACTGTGTGACATCTATTCAGAGCCATCGTCCTGATGTCAGGCAGCCCATCTACCAACCAGGCCACCTATTCGCTGTCCTATATCCCTGTTGTTTTGTTGGTTTTTTTTTGAGACAGGAAATTATTCTTTCTGATTAGAAGTACTCTTTCCTTTGAAGTCTTTACTCTTTTACCTATGCTTTGAGTGCTTCAGCCAGTCAATGTTCAATCTCTATGTTCCTCACTGTGCAAATGTTACATCGCTTATGGTGCACAATCAAAACATCACCAAGCCAGCGGCTATGCGAGTCAAACTGGTCACCTTGGCACTGTTGCCTTAATCAGACAAAATCCTAATCTCTTAATAAATCCCAGAGGTTTTTGATAGGAGCGGTTTCCGTCAGCCATGCTGTGTGGCACTTATCGTATGCCCCCCTTTGAAGCGGGAAAGTGACACTGTGTGAAGGTCTTCCTGGGAGCCTGAATGGCCCACGGGAGCCGTACTGTCACCCACGCAAAACAGCGTGACTCTCACAGTCGGTGCGTGGGTGACCGCAGTGCTGGCTGGTCTTTGGCCTGGGTTGAGAGGAATGGCAGAACTCAACAGCTCTGTATCTTTCTCCTTGTCCTCCAGGAGGTACAAAAGGAGCTACAAAAGAAATAAAAAACCTGAAGGCTGGATTTGGTATATCCTACTAATGATGGGGAAATGTAGGTGCAGTGGTAAACCTAAGGAACTTAGCCCTCAGCACTAGCGATACAACTGAAGTTCAACATGACATTACCCCAAAAATATGTGAAATATGTCAGACTGCTGGCTTGGACTAGGAAAGCTGTCTAGGGAGACCAGCACTGAAGTCTCTTAGATGAACCAATTCTTATTGCCATTCTCTCAGCGCCCCTCAGACACTTACTGTATCTTGTATAGTTCTACACTTTCCTCAATGCTCTCTCTCTCTTGCACTTGAAAGCAACAAACCTACATGAAGCCACAAATGAGAAGTATGCCAGTAGGACAAGCATTAACGTAGCAGCTTTGGTGTCAAGACATTTGGATGTGGTGCCACATTAAGGTGGAGAAGCCACTCCTTGCACCACAACACCATGGCTGGATCGGTCTGGATTTGGGTACTCACTGCTCCACCTGCCTGTCCACTCTGCAGTTTGAGAGATGTTTTCTATTGAGTTAAAAAAAGAAAGACAGTGCAGAATCCCCTATCTGTGGCAGTAGATTAGCTCAGACAATCAATAGCTGCTAAGTGCCATCATGATGTCTCCAACTTCACTGCAAAAGCTGGAAAGCTCCAGCAGGCCATGTGTAATTCTGGGCACTCTCTCCACTGACTTTAGGAAAATTAAAGAACCATCACTTGGGTGCCTGACAAGTTCCTTCTCTGAGCAAGCCTGGCACACCCAGCTTGAACAGACTGATCGGTGGAAGAGTAAGGCATATTTTTACCAGGGCTTTTTGTGGCATTGTCGTGTTACTACAACACGCAGCAGCTCCGCAGGTGTTTTGGATGGCACATCTGTATCTCTCTGTTGCCAAGGGGTCCTCTTTGTGGTACAGACCTCAGCTGCAGGGGCCTGAAACAGAGATGTGACCCTGGTTTTGAGTAATTGCCAAAGCTCCCACTCCTTCGCTTTCAAGTGAGAAAGTTCTTGAGGCAAATTGCAGTAAATAACACTGAGGGAAAAATAAATAATAAACTAAAAAAAAAAAAAATTCTCCCCAGCACCTTGTTCTCTTGATGTAAAATCTCTGTATGGAAAAAAGATGGCTTCAAGGTTTTATATTAAGCTCCTTTTAGGGCCACTGCTCATGGCAGTTGCAGCTTTTAAGAGTGTGGGGAAAGTTCCTGACGTCTCTTTTGGGAGGAGTCAGAATGAGGCTAGCTTGGCTCTTCTCTTCACAGTGTGCCAACAGGAGCAGCAGGGGCAGCAGAGGCAGCAGGAGGGGCTGTGGAAGCACTGGGTGGGTGCTGGTGCACAAAAGAAGACCAAGCTCAGTTGAAGAGACTGGGAGAGCCTTCACCTACTCCCTCAGCAGCCACAGCTTACCTAAACCCCTTTTCTCCTCCTTTTTGCCCTCTCAGATTACTTGGCAGCTAGCAGGATGCCTGACAAACTCATTCCTTCACTGCTGCCAGGAGTGCTGGCAGCCCTCAGACTCCTCTGCCAGCACCGAATTTGGATGAGGAAGCAGATCCAGGGTGATCGATGGGTAAAAAGCACTTTCTAGGAGACAATGCCTCAGGGTAGTGGCGCAAGAGGTGCTGTGGAGTTTAGTGCAGGGAATGATTCATCTGTAACAGAGAAAGATGCTGCAAATGTCTTGGTGATGGTTCCCCATGTGAAGTCCAGGTCTAGGGGGAGAGTTTGGGACCATTAAACACCTGTGACACCCATGGTTGAGAGCAGGTCCTCACATTGCCAGCGTGGCCAAGACCCCTTTTCCTCACCTAAAACATGTCTGGCTCTGGCGCTTCCCCAGCTCAGCCCAGGTGTCCTAGCACTGGCAAAGCCATGTCAGGTTGGTGCCCAAACCATGGGGTACCTCCATCTCCAGGGTAGGACAGCCCAGCACCAACACACTGGACCAGGACCCATCTTGGGTGTAACGGAAGGTTGCAAAAATCCTCACTCCAGAGAAGGAGGAGAGTGAAACGCTGGCTCCCTAAACCACTGTTTACAGGGGAACTGTAACACTCGCAGACTGAGTATCTCCAGTGTGAAAATTTGCATTGCCTTTCTGCATCCTGTAAATGTTCCAGGGGGGCTGAGTGAATTATTTTTCAACCTTAATTATAGCATAATTTATTTCTTTTCAGTGGGGACAAGGATCCTCCAAATTAACAGTACGTTCCTCTTACTGTTCCATTTCTAATGTGACAAAATGGTGCATTCATTCCAAAATACAACTAGGCCAATGAACTAAAAATAAAGGTGATTAACAGCAGCTTGATTCCTGGAATAAATCAAAGATTTGATGTGGAGGTTCTCATCTCCCCAGCGAATGTCTTAATCCCTGGTTTATACTCTTATCTGCCGTACATTTCTTCCTGCCAAACGCTTTCGTTGTCACAGAAAAGCAAACAAAAGGCAATTAAGTCCCTGTGGAACAAACCCAAATGTTTCACAAAATGAAATTCTCATTTTCTGCCTGGCCTTAAAGCCTGGCCTTAAATGAGAGGAGGCTGTTGTAGCTCAGTCTGCAGTGAGACTGCACCTGGGGGCTTTGGTGTCTCGGCGTTGCTCAGAGGTCTGTGATTCTCTACATCCTGAAGTCCTGGGTGGTCTGCGATTATGCCCATCCCCCAGATCCTGAACAGCTTCTGAATATCCCCTTTCTTTAAATCCTGGGTGGTCTCTGATGATCCTTCTCCCAAGAATCCTTCTGTTCTAAGCCACTGACAAAGATGTGCTGGAAGAAGGGACTCATGATTGTACCACTTTACTGTCTTGGGTAGAACCCGGGCTTCATCAAAACTGTTGCTGCTTTTGTTTTCGGGGTGACCCAGCAACTCTACCTTGTTTCTTATTATCTGACTTGATGGATTCCTTCCACCAGGAGAGATATTCAAGCACTGGAACAGGCTGCCCAGGGAAGTGGTGGAGTCACTATCTCTGCATGTAGACGCAGCACTCTGAGACAGGGTTTAGTTGGTATGGTGGTGTTGGGTTGACAGTTGTGTGTGATGATCCTAGAGGTCTTTTCCAATCTTAATGATTCTATGATTTTACTCTGTGATAAACACTCATTTTTCTTATCTTTTTTCTACTTAGCCGCCCATTGTGCAGGACAATCCATGGGTGATGCAAAGCCACAACTGAGACATGAGACATGGCAGGGCTCCATTCTCTGCCTGGCTACCCTGCAGCCTGGGGAAGGCAGAGTCTTGCAAGCCATCAGTCAAAGCTTGTCTCTGACTCAGTTGTTTACAGCACAGGAACTACTTGTGCTGTAATTGGAGCTTTTCTCCTAATTACTTAGAAACACCAACAAGAAGCCTGTGAGAGGCTGCCCTTGGCTGAAGTGTGTGAAGGCAGAATGAATGCTTGGGCTTTATTTCATATCCTCACCCACTCGCCAGTCACCTAGGGGCTTTCCCAAGCTCCAGTGTGCTCTTGCAGGCATCAGTGGATTTCAAATCCTCCTGCACCTTGACCTGTGGACTTAGGAAATAACTTTCCAAAGTGTTTATGCAAATGGCTCTGCTTTTACCCTTTTCTCATTTTTTCTTCTGCTTTCACTGCTATTCTCAGAATTATTATTTTTTTTCTTTTTTCCCCTCCAGTTCCCTTGATGATACAACAAGGATAACTCATTTTGCCTGGAGCTGGCCACCATAACTTCAAAGTGAGGGTCTGCTCTAATATCAATTACAGTCAATTGGAGTATTTTACACATATATCCTGAAGACAGGAGTTGGATAAATACCACCTATAGGAGTTACGAACTACGAAAACATCTTTCAGTTTTAATTATAGCAAAATTTGGAACCCCCCCCAACTTCCTTTGTCACCTGTGCCCAAGATGAGGGGACAAAAGGTGTCCCCACCATAGAGAAACACAAAGGAAGTGGCTTTGGCCATGATGGGGTGAAGCTGGAAGTCCCCTGGGTTCTCCCTAGCTCTTGGCCACATTACTCTTCCTGTGGTGTGTGTTTTGTTTTTAACTTCTGGGAAATTTGGGGTTTGGACTTGTTAGTGATTTTTATGGTTTTGGTTGTTTTGGTGGGTTTTTTTCCTCTTGGGTCTTTTTCTGGAAGAAGGGTGGGGGTTTTGTGGGTTTTGTTGTTGTTGTTTTTATTAGCCCATCACAGCTGGGCTAACACATCCCTAACTTTCCCTCTACCAGGCCACCCATAGACACGGAGTCTGGTGTGCAGCACTTGTTCTGCTTTGTGCTCTCTTTATGGGAGGGATAAGCTCTGAGCCCAGCTGGGTTGGGGGTTACTCTGACAGCTGCTATCCCTACACCTAGGCAGAAGTGAAGAGACCCATGGGAACTGCCCCTGTGCCATGTTCCTGTGAGTGGCATGTGCCCTGGGGAGAAAGCTGTAGAGAAAACGCCAGAGTTTTGTGCATGCTGGGATCAGACTGACTGACACATCTTGTTCTCTTTAAATTTGTTAATTGGCAGCTAGGTTTGGACTTTTAGGCACACACAAAATAATAGTGTCCTCTGTGGAGCCTGTGCCCATGTGTGGATACAGCTCTAATTTGTGTGAGATGTCCTGTGTAACAGAAAGTGGATGGAAGAGAACACCAGATCTGTGTGTGTTGTTTGTAGGCTAAAATAATGAGGAATAAGAAGTAATTAAATAAAGATTCCCCACCTGCTCTGACAATTTTTGTATGTTTCTCCAGTTTTAGTTACCTCTGGCTGTGCAAATGTTTGCCTTTGGAAAGCCAGAGCTGGACCACTGCCTGGAGGTGATGGGCTGAAGTTTTAAGCCCATATTACTCAGTAAATGTCCTGCAGCTGAGGGATATAATGACAGTGAGGGTCTGGCTCCTCTGGGTTCTCAACAGATTCTATCAACACCCATTTTGTGTGTCCAAACCTGGGAGGTGTTACCTGTTGTTCTTTCTTACCCTTCCCAGTCCCTCTAGAATCTGGATGTGGCTGCAACACAGAAACAAGCATACATAGCACGACAAAGAGCTGAACTCCTGCAGCTGAAGGACTAAATCCTCAAGTCCTTTTCTTACCTATCCTTTTGTCACCAATAACTTCACTAGGGTTTTGTCACAGCAGAGACAAACTTAAACCCAAGTAAAACACTGAATGTGATCTGCAGAACAGTCTTACATGTAACTGAAGGGGGCTGCAGGATGGCT
>VWYK01103869.1:0-11620 GCA_013399775.1 Semnornis frantzii
TTTTCCTTGTCTTTCCGTGCATTTATTTCCTGTAGCATTTTGGCGCAAACTGTAAACTTCAACTCCTCTCTGCAGCGAGAGGAGGAGGGAGCAGGGAAGTTGCCTTGCTTGCTGCCTCAGCAGCTTGGCTGTACCTCCGTCTCACCACCCCTTCCTATAGCACCCCCCAGGCATGTGGCTTCACACCTTTGGGACCCCCCAGGCATGTGGCTTTGCACCTGAAAGACCTCAGCCTGTGGATTTGCACCTGCAAGCCCCCCCAACCTGCACCTTCATACCTGCAGGGCCCCAGCTCCCCTTATGACACCCCCTTGCTGCACCCATGTAGGGTCATTGGCAGCACCGGAGCTGCCATGCTATGGGGCATGGGGATGGGTGTACCCTGGGGGTCCATACACCAGGCCTTGCAGTAACTCTATGTTCCCGCAGGGAGCGACAGGAGCAGTTGATGGGATACCGCAAGCGGGGACCCAAGCCAAAGCCGCTGGTTGTGCAGGTAAATGCGTGGTGGAACCCAGAGCCAACTTGCAGCATTGCCCTGTCAACAGGGACCCACTTTCAGCGGGTTTCATCATGCTGAGGAGCTGTACGCACAGCCTGGGTGCTTCACCATGCCCCGGGGACCCCCAGGCCCCAGCACTGAGCTCATCTGGCACTCCCAGCCCCCCCCCGCCTTTTCCCTGCGGGCTGCAGGGCAGATCCGCTGCACCCGTGGCCAGGGTGGCATTAGCAGGCTGCTCGCAAGCTCGGCAGCGGCAGTCCCGCTTGGCCCCCGTTACCAGACAGCTGATTGAAGGGTGCTTTTCTTCTTTTCATTGCTTCATTAATCCGGAGCAATGCACAGCCTGTAAGTTGGAGTGGGCTGGGGCCGCCTGCTCGAGGACGCGGCGCCCCGTGATGCAGCGTCCCGTAACGAGAGCTGCCGGAGGGGCGGGGGTTTCACCGGAGCCTTTGGCACTCGGCAGAGCGCTGGCTCAACGCAGCTCCTGGTTTTGTGTTGCAGCTTCCCTCTTTCGCCCGCCGCTCGAACATCCTCACAGGGTTGCAGGACCCAGCCGTGGACAACAGGCCGAAGCTGGATCTTGCCTCATCTGGCAAGAGCCAGCAGCACCAGTATGAACTGAACAGCAAGAAGCACCACCAGTACCAGCCCAATGGCAAGGAGAGCAGCATGAAGCACCAGTCCCATAGTAAAGGGAAGTATTACTACCAGCTGAACAGCAAGAAGCACCACCACTACCAGCCAGACCCCAAGATGTACGAGCCCCACTACCAACCTGGCAGCAAGGAGCCGCAGAACCAGGCATGCCTGGACAGTAACAAGAGCTCTCTAGTCACCCACCCGGACAAGTGGGCCCATGGCCCAGCCAAAAACCTGTTGAGTCCAGTTAAGAACCTCACTGCAGAGAGCAAGAATGGGGCTGAGAAGAACCTGTCCAGTGGTACAGGGCCTCCGCCCAGGGACAGAGTGACCAGCAATGGCCTTGGGGGCAAGATGAAGATCGTCAAGAACAAAAACAAGAATGGGCGTATTGTGATAGTCATGAGCAAATACATGGAGAATGGGATGCAGGCGGTGAAGATCAAGTCTGGGGAGCCTCCCCGGAAGCGGGCTACAGAGGAGAGGACTCCTAAGAAGGGTGGGGAGGAGAAGTTGGAGGCCTGGAGGAAGCCAGGGGAGGAGAGGGTGGTGGTCAATAACACCCTGAGCAAAGCAGAAGACGAGGGCCGACAGCCTGAGACAGAGCTCAAGGAAAGTCCCGGAAAGACTCCTCTGGCCAAGGAGCTGCCCCTTCCTCTGACAGAGCAGCCTCTGCAACTCACCACCAAGCCAGACCTTGTGCCCTGGTCCCTGAGTCCCATCTGTGAGCACAACCCTTCGTCCATGGGACTGAACCTCTCCAGCCCTGGATCGCGGAAGCGTTGCTTGTCAGAGCCGCACACGGAGCGGGAGCCAGGCAAGAAGCGCCTGACCTCCCGCAGCATCAGTGCCCCCACCTGCCTCAGTCCCCCAGCCCCAGAGCGGCCAGAACCGCCCACACCCACCCAGCCGGAGGTCATCCTGCTGGATTCGGACCTGGACGAGCCCATAGATTTGCGCTGTGTGAAACCGCGGGAGGAGAGTGAGCTGCCGCTGGCACAGGTGAAGCCAGAGGTGCCACCAGCACCGGCTGAGAAACCGGCCACAGAGCCTCTGCAGCCCCAGGAGGTTGTGGAGGAGGAGGAGGAGGAGGCTGAGTCCCTGCAAGAATTCAAGCCCTTCTTTGGGAATATAATTATCACAGATGTGACTGCAAATTGCCTGACGGTGACCTTCAAGGAGTATGTAACAGTGTGAGGTGGGATGGTGGCTGCTCCCCATGGGAGCTGCCTGCCTCTCCCAGGGTCACCAGTCCCACAGCCTCCCTCTAAGGTACTGGTGCTCCTTCCTTGGCACCCGTGTGCCCCCTGCCCACACCCTGGTGACCAAGCCTGGCCCTCTCCACCAAGGGGACACCGGGACAGGGCTGGGCACTGTGGTCATCCCTGCCGTGTGGGGTGTCCTCGCCACTGCTCCTGCCCTGCAGCTGGGGGATGCTGCCCTGAGACCTGCAGGTGCCAGGACATGCAAGAAGGGGGCCTGCCAGTTACTCAGAGTTATAGTATTATATTTTAACAGTGCTAACTTGTCGAGTGATTCTTGCTCCCGTTTGTACGTGATGTTCTTGAAATGTATTGTTTGAGCTGAAAGCTGGTCGCTCCCTGGCCACGCTAATATATTTATTTGTAGGTATTTATATAATGAAATATAAAGCCTAGATTTATGGAGTCCCTAGATCACCTTATAAACTATATCAAACGAATATTTTTTGTTCTCCTTTTTAACCATGCAGCATTTGTTAGTCTCGTCCCTTTGCCCTCCTTACAACCTGCAGGACCATCCCTGGTATATATATTTTTTGATACTGTACACGTGGTGTTTCTATGTGCAAAACGAAACAAAACAAACAAAAAAAAATGTTATCTAAAGCTAAACAAGCTATTATAGAAACTGCTGCTATTAGAAATGTCTAAACTATAAGCTTCCAATTATTAATTGCTTGAATGTAAATATTAAATGGAGATGTTGAAAGTGCATTTGATGTTCTGCAGCTAGCGTAGATCGGATTGCNCAATCAGTGCAAAGGACTATAAACCTCTACAAAAACTGCCAGGATTTGGAGTGTGTTTGTTAACTACAGCTGGATAGCACTGCCCCTGTTCCTCAGTAGGCAGGTGGTGGCTTGGGGTGCCCCGGAGCAGGTATCTGCAGGTTAAAATTGGCTCCGAGGCGCAGCATGTGGAATGCAATTTTGCTTTTTCTCCAAGAGCATGGACAAGTGCATGCTACCCACAGCATGTGAGGGCACCCTGGTTTCTCCTGGTGCTGCCCTTGGCATGCAAGGAAACCCCGGTTCCTCCTGGTGCTGCCCAGGCACAGGAACTAGTGGTTTGGTGTTTCTCTGCTGTGCTGAGGCAGGGCTGGGCTTCTCTCAAGCAAAGCAGGCTGTGCATGGTCTGCTGTGGGAAACTGGAAGGCTGCTGGGCACACAGGTTGGGGAGGTGGCTGCAGTGGATGGGTGAGTGAAAGTTCTCCCAGTGCTGTCACCCCTAGTGGCATCATTGCTGGTGTTGGGAAGGATCAGGATTAGGTGAGGAGGTCCAAATTCCATGTAAAAACCTTGCAGCTGTCTCTGAACTAGATTAATAATTACTGGACTCTACTGAAAATAACCATGCAGGGCTAATCCTTTACAAAATGTCTCACACAAAGGTGGCAACCTAGCAGCGTGCCTGTGGAGCCCATCTGCACATGGCTGAGACACAGTGCTCAGTCCCCACTCCCCTGGGGTCCCCAATAACATCCCCAAGCAGAGCATGAGCACTCATACGGTAACTGCCCTCTGAAACCTTGTGTTTGTCAAACTGGTTCAGTGGCCAGCTGTCCTCTTGAGATTTTCCTTGGAGTTCATTTCCCTTCCCAAGGTCTTAGCTGAAATGTTGTCAGTGGTGGCATGTTAATATATATGGACAAGAGCCTCGAGCTTGTGAGAAGCAGAATTAATTGGTTTGGGTAAGGTGGACCCCTTGGTTATACAGGACCTACTTGAAGGCATGGGTGAGCTGCCCCAGCAATGCGCGAGAACCCAAGAGGTGTGCAACACTGCAGGCTCAGTCCCTAGGTCCTGTTGTGGAACAGCTTGTGTTTCCAGGTGTGTGGTAGTGCTGTTCCCAAAGCAAAACCCAACCCTTGCATCTCCTGTTGCCCATTCTTGGCCAATCTCATGTTTCTAGGCTTCATTTTATCGAACTAAATTCAAATGTCAGCCTGGCAACTGTTCCTTTGTAAATCCTGAGGGCTGTGTGGCATCTGCAGAAAGATGAGACAGCATCCAGCCAGGTGTCATCTGCTGGGGCTTGTTTGCAGCGGGAACCTCTGCATGAGCTGTGTTAGACCGAGTCTTGCTTACAGATGTTCTGATGCCAGAGGCAGAGTGCTTTTCAGAGGCAGCTTGGGTTAAATTGGAGGAAAAACAAACACTGAGTGCCTGGATGACATTTTCTCAGCCATGGAGGCTTGTATCCAAGTGGAATAGTCTTAGAACTGTGGGCACCATTGTTGCAGACGTTGCTGTTGGCCCGGTGTAGCTCAGGTCTTCTACTTGGTGTGCTCATGTGGTGGTGGAAATGGTTCCTGAGAGCTTACACCACAAAGCTGGCTCCGTCCCAGCTATTTGGTTAGACTTGTTTGTGTGGGCAAGGTCAGCACTGACAGCTTGGTTCATCTCTTGTTTCAGCTGATGTTCCAAAGCCAACAGAAACTTGGGCAATGTGTTCAGTGCCTGTGATTTTCACCTGCCTGCAGGGAGACCCCAAAATCCGGTTGTATGGGCGCAGAGAGCAAGAGGGAATAAATGAACTCTGATTAAAATTGACATTTTGCCTGTTAGCTGTGCTGAAGCTTAAAAGGGTTTTAATCAACCCTATGTGTCACTAGGGCTGTGTGAGTGACAGGCAGAGGCAGTGGTGGCTGAGAGTGCTGGGTACGGGGACAGAAACCTGCAGACTGGGCAGATGAACCCCAGTCCACGCCAGAGGAATGCCCAGGAATGCTTTGGGGGCAGACATTTCCCTGCTGTCCCAGGTTTAGCTGACAGAGCAGGCAATCAGAAATGATGCATTTCCCTTGATTAATTAAGCTAATGGTTATCTGAAAACAAAAATGGCATGGAAGAGGAGACGCATGCTCAGAATGCAAAATGTGATTTATGAAAGGGGAAGTGCAGCTCGACAGACNCCTCCTTACAACCTGCAGGACCATCCCTGGTATATATATTTTTTGATACTGTACACGTGGTGTTTCTATGTGCAAAACGAAACAAAACAAACAAAAAAAAATGTTATCTAAAGCTAAACAAGCTATTATAGAAACTGCTGCTATTAGAAATGTCTAAACTATAAGCTTCCAATTATTAATTGCTTGAATGTAAATATTAAATGGAGATGTTGAAAGTGCATTTGATGTTCTGCAGCTAGCGTAGATCGGATTGCAAAGCCCAGCTGCTGGGAGGTGGAGCGCAAGCTGCCAGCAGCGCTTCCTGGTCCGAGGGCTGTGTCACGGGGTTGAGGGGGGGCGGNCTGGAAGGCTGCTGGGCACACAGGTTGGGGAGGTGGCTGCAGTGGATGGGTGAGTGAAAGTTCTCCCAGTGCTGTCACCCCTAGTGGCATCATTGCTGGTGTTGGGAAGGATCAGGATTAGGTGAGGAGGTCCAAATTCCATGTAAAAACCTTGCAGCTGTCTCTGAACTAGATTAATAATTACTGGACTCTACTGAAAATAACCATGCAGGGCTAATCCTTTACAAAATGTCTCACACAAAGGTGGCAACCTAGCAGCGTGCCTGTGGAGCCCATCTGCACATGGCTGAGACACAGTGCTCAGTCCCCACTCCCCTGGGGTCCCCAATAACATCCCCAAGCAGAGCATGAGCACTCATACGGTAACTGCCCTCTGAAACCTTGTGTTTGTCAAACTGGTTCAGTGGCCAGCTGTCCTCTTGAGATTTTCCTTGGAGTTCATTTCCCTTCCCAAGGTCTTAGCTGAAATGTTGTCAGTGGTGGCATGTTAATATATATGGACAAGAGCCTCGAGCTTGTGAGAAGCAGAATTAATTGGTTTGGGTAAGGTGGACCCCTTGGTTATACAGGACCTACTTGAAGGCATGGGTGAGCTGCCCCAGCAATGCGCGAGAACCCAAGAGGTGTGCAACACTGCAGGCTCAGTCCCTAGGTCCTGTTGTGGAACAGCTTGTGTTTCCAGGTGTGTGGTAGTGCTGTTCCCAAAGCAAAACCCAACCCTTGCATCTCCTGTTGCCCATTCTTGGCCAATCTCATGTTTCTAGGCTTCATTTTATCGAACTAAATTCAAATGTCAGCCTGGCAACTGTTCCTTTGTAAATCCTGAGGGCTGTGTGGCATCTGCAGAAAGATGAGACAGCATCCAGCCAGGTGTCATCTGCTGGGGCTTGTTTGCAGCGGGAACCTCTGCATGAGCTGTGTTAGACCGAGTCTTGCTTACAGATGTTCTGATGCCAGAGGCAGAGTGCTTTTCAGAGGCAGCTTGGGTTAAATTGGAGGAAAAACAAACACTGAGTGCCTGGATGACATTTTCTCAGCCATGGAGGCTTGTATCCAAGTGGAATAGTCTTAGAACTGTGGGCACCATTGTTGCAGACGTTGCTGTTGGCCCGGTGTAGCTCAGGTCTTCTACTTGGTGTGCTCATGTGGTGGTGGAAATGGTTCCTGAGAGCTTACACCACAAAGCTGGCTCCGTCCCAGCTATTTGGTTAGACTTGTTTGTGTGGGCAAGGTCAGCACTGACAGCTTGGTTCATCTCTTGTTTCAGCTGATGTTCCAAAGCCAACAGAAACTTGGGCAATGTGTTCAGTGCCTGTGATTTTCACCTGCCTGCAGGGAGACCCCAAAATCCGGTTGTATGGGCGCAGAGAGCAAGAGGGAATAAATGAACTCTGATTAAAATTGACATTTTGCCTGTTAGCTGTGCTGAAGCTTAAAAGGGTTTTAATCAACCCTATGTGTCACTAGGGCTGTGTGAGTGACAGGCAGAGGCAGTGGTGGCTGAGAGTGCTGGGTACGGGGACAGAAACCTGCAGACTGGGCAGATGAACCCCAGTCCACGCCAGAGGAATGCCCAGGAATGCTTTGGGGGCAGACATTTCCCTGCTGTCCCAGGTTTAGCTGACAGAGCAGGCAATCAGAAATGATGCATTTCCCTTGATTAATTAAGCTAATGGTTATCTGAAAACAAAAATGGCATGGAAGAGGAGACGCATGCTCAGAATGCAAAATGTGATTTATGAAAGGGGAAGTGCAGCTCGACAGACAGCAGCAGAAGCCAGTCCAGGAGCGGGCTGGGAGGGTGGGCTGGGGTGGGGGCAAAGGGTCTGCAAAGGGAGAACTTGTTCTTTAGCTGGACAAAGGCAGAGCAAACCAAAAGGTTTCCTTGCAAATAGGCTGTGTCTTTGAAATGAGGCTGCTGGCTAAAGCATGAGTATCACTGCTGCTTGTCATGAGCTGGGTCTCCAGCTTCCTTCTCTGGTCTGTAGGTGTGTGAGGCTCTTTTGGCAACCAGTAACTGTTTGCAGGTTTACAGTCAGCTCAGCTCATTAACATCTCAAAACATGGACTGTGTTGTGTTGCCTGTTTTTAAGGAAGCTGTTCCTCCAACTGTGTGCTTTCCAAGCTTCCTTTTCCCTATGACCACCACAGCTCCATCAGCAGGAGAAGCACTTAGAATGTTCTCTGCTGGCAGTAGCTGTGGTTGGCTTGAGGCAGCATTTCCTGGAAACCACACAGCCAGGGATTTCTTAGTTTAATAGTTTGATCATGCTTATCACAACTCAAACTTCAGCTGCATGCTGCAAGGTGTGATAAGTGGTTCCCAGTTTAAAAGGCACCCAGCCCCTTCCCTTGCGTTGTGCCCGTTGGCTGGGAAAGATGAAGCATTTAGGGTATGAATTACTTATTCATGCCTCTCTCTTTCCATGTTAAGTGCATCAAACCTAAATGCCTGTTACTGAGCAAATTAATGTGAAGTCCACTATGACTTCCAATGGTTATCAAAGTGGTCCAGGATGAGATGGAGCATCACCACGCTCCATTAGGGAGGCTGGTGAGCACACCAGCTACGTTTAATGTACTTCCCAGGAATGCGTTAACCTCTGCTTGGCTTGGATTTATTCCAGACAAACATTTGCTGATTTAAAAGGAGAATTTGTGTTCATATTTTAGCTCTTCTGAAAGGATCTTGATGCATCTACCTATTCACGGTCATGCTGAAAGGAGGGGCTGCAAATCTGTGTGGTAAAGCTGCTTTCAGGTGCTCCCCACACTAGGCATGGTGGTACCAGCCCCTGCACCAGCACTGGGGTGGCATCCAGCTGCCAGCTCTCCCTTGCTGATCTCTGTCGCCAACAATTGCTGTGGTCCAGTGCAGTTTCAGCAGGCTGCTCCATGGGAGGTGACAGAAACACTGCACCTACAGGGCACACCCTGACGCTGGGTAGAAGAGGTGACACCTCTGGGATAAGGATGCTGTTAAGGGGAAGGATGTCAAATAAACACGCAGCACACAGCTGATGTCTTTTAATCAGAACCAGAAACAGCCTCATGGGAACTGGGGGACTTAGGGGGTCCAGACTGGCACTGCAAAAGGAGCTACTCCATGGAGAAGGGCTGTGGGAAGTGGAGAGTTTCTGAGGCAGTTAAGGCACTCAGTGCTTTTGCTCATACGTGGTTGTGGGCGGCTCCTCCAGCCAGTCATTGCATGAGGTTTTCTGGGGGGGGATTCCTTTATTTTTCTTATGTAGCACTTTGCCATAAGATGTTGGCAGCCAAACACGTGGCTTTACTGAATTGCAGTGGCCTCAGCATCTCTTTCCCTGCTGGAGAAGGCAGCAACAAGGTAAACATTCATGGTTACATTGGAGGGGGGCAGGGGGGGTGGGGAGAAGCGGGAGGAAAAAAAAAAAAAGGCACTGTTCAGGCTGTATTTTTCCAGGCCCATCCCCTTGAGCACAGCACGGACTGTACAGCTTGGCCGCACACATGCTGGCTGCTGTAAACCATTTCAACTAAAACTGCACCCAGTGGGACTGGTCCAGCAGCAGCAGAGATCTGCCACCAAGGTTTCTTGCTGGATTTTTGGTTGGGCTGGTGTCCCTCTGCTTGGGAGAGCAACAGCAGGAGGGCACAGCCACTGCCACCAAACTGGGATAGCTGGAAGAGGGGGATGAAAGCATTTTCCCCCAATCCTACCCTGGCCTGCTTGCCTCCCCCATCCCATGGTTTGAGCAGATGAAAATGCCTGGCGGTAGGAAATCCTCTGTCTCCTCCACAGATAAGATCATTTGGATTCAGCCCAGATTCATGCGAGATCTGTGTCGGGAGGAGACGACCACAAGGACACTGCTCTGTTTATGTTTGCACCAGAGGAGGAAAAAGGCTGCACAGTGCTGGGCACAGCCCAAACCAGCTCCAAAGCACTTCCAGAGCTTCTGCGAGTAGCCCTGGAGGATCCCCTGTGTGTGGGAAACCTCCTGTCTGCATCCTGAGATGGGGAGACTCTCATTAAAGGAAAAATTAAGAAACTCAATGCATTCATGAGGCAGCTGCCACCAGCAATGTCTGACCTAAAGGCAACTCTGCAGCACAGCACAGCCTTGAGCAGCATTGCATTGATGCAGCAAAGAAGGATGGTTGTGTGAGTGAGATGCTGAATGGTGCTCCAGAGATGGACTCCCTGATTGCTGCAGAGAGTGACAGGAAGGTGATAGGGCTGGAAGAAGTGGGAGAGGGGCTGTAGTGGCTGCAAATGGGTCTGTAGCCAGCTGGGGTAGGATTGGAAGAGAGGAGGGTCGTGGTGGTGTAATTGCTTGTAGGAGCCCATTCTGCATCTATACTGGTGTGTGAGGTCTCATAGGCAATGACAATGGGTGTGAACAGGAGAGTGCCTTCAGTCTCTAATAATGAAAGTTTGAGCCAGGGGGTGAGGGTGGCTGGGATCTCTTCTTGGGGCCTGCCAGTGCCTCCTGTCACAGGGTGAGATCCCAGGCTCACCCAGGAGCAATTTGCCGGCACCTACTGAAGTAATTTCTCAGCGGGAGCCGTCAGTTCAGCTGACACCTTGATGTAGTTTAAAGCGAACTGCAAACACGAAGATTTATTTTTGTCGGACGAGCAGGCATATAAAACATGCTGTGCAGTGCAGCAGAGCCTGGCAGGAAGCACCCTGGATCCCAGGAGCCATGGCTTCAACACGCTGGGCCATGTGCTGTCCCTGGGTGACCCTCCTGATGGCAGGTCCATGGGGTTTAAGGGTGGGGAGAGAGGGGAACTTAATCACCAACTGCCAAACTCTCTAGGATCCCTATTAAACACCAGGACCCTTTTGGAGGGGGCATCACTGGTACCACTTGGGTTGAGGTAAAGCCCCGACAGTGTTACAGGCTCCGTTTCTGAGAAGGGGGTATGCCACATCCCCATTTTCCAGGGTTTCACTGCTTGAGTGGATGCAGTTTCTGTGGTACAAATGTGCTTCAGTCAGAAGTGCTTAGCTGGAGGTGAAAAAGGGGAAAAAACAAAACCTTAAGGAGGCGTTGCTGTTGTGCTGTAGCAGCCAGGGCAGAGAAATCCTACAAAGAGAGAACATAAATTAAACAGACATAGATATTATTATAAAATCTGTTAACAGGCAGCCTGCATGGAGAGGATGAGCTGATGGAAGCTCTAACAAACATATGTTTGATGTTGGATATAAAGATTGTGCTGAGCAAAAAATCTCATGCCAATGTAAAGCCATACCTCCTGGGAAGTCATTGGACACCCCATCTTCATCTGCAGCAGGGATGTGTGAGACAAGGAACAGTGAAGTTTGGTAATGGGCGTTAAATAAGCTGCAGCACAGATCTTCCAGAGGGAGCAACCTGCTCCAGCTGGGAGTTTTCCTGCAGAGGGGCCTTGGATCACTCAGATTTGCCTCTTTCTTCTCTCACATGGAGATTGTGTTACTTTCATTGACAAAGCACAAGAACAGGAGATGATGACCAGAGGTCTCTTCCGTTCTGTGAAAACCAGGAGGACTCGGACTTCAGAAGTTACCTCTCAAAAGATGGAGAATTTGCACCCATGATCTGTTCCGAGAGCTTGTGAGCAGAGAGGTGGAAATTCAGAATCGACATCCTGATCTAGTTGAAGACATCTCTGCTCACTGTGGGGATGAACTAGATGGCCTTCAAAGGTTGTTTCCCATGCAAAACCTTCGATAATTCTCCTGCCAGGTGTCGGTGGTGTCTCGGTAAGCTGAGTAAGTGTCGGGACGGGAGGGGCGGGGTACCAACCCTGCCCCAGGTGATGCTCCGCAGTGACATGTCAACCTTGCAGAAGCAGGATCTGTCCCCAGCCGCTTTAGGGAGCAAGAAACTAGCCCTGGGGCTGGGGCGAGCAGGGCGAGGTAGGGGTGAGTCTGTAGGCTGCGAGCATGGGCTCTGCCATGGAACAAGGGGCAACCTTGCCCCCTCCC
>VWYK01103945.1:0-12103 GCA_013399775.1 Semnornis frantzii
CCTCTCTGGAGACACTCAAAACCACCTGGACGTGTTCCCGTGTCACTTCCTCTAGGTAATCCTGCTCTATCAGAGGGGGGGGCCTAGATGAGATTTCAAGGTCCCTTCCAGCCTCTAACATTCTGTGAGTCTGTGTTTACTACTTTCTTTCTTTCTTTCTTGTTTGTCTTTTTTTCTGGATGGAGCTTGATTCCCATTTTCATTTTGAAAATGTAGCACGTAAGTGAAAGCTGAGGCCTCTATTTACTTGGCTAGGGAGATAAATATTCACAAATTTACTGATATATTAATTTAAGCAACTTAGCTTAGCTAACTTTATTACTAACTTTAAATCTCTCTTGGCAAATCCGAACCTTCTTCTACTTGGCAAGGAAAGCACATAGTTTAAAAAAAGAAACAAAACAAAACCATTCCAAGACAGGGAGTTTAGCTACATTTAAATAGAATTATTCACTACTACTTGCCAACGTGAGCGCAATTTTCACGATCTCATCCAATAGGGAAAAAAATTGTAATTGGGAAATAAGTGGAAAAAAAGTGTTCACAGGCAATCCCATCGACTGTGCAGACAGTGTGAGCCCGCAGTGGTTCAGTAGATAGCAAAAGCCACTAGGTGGCATTTGTGATTTATTAGGCTGGGGAAGCAACGGTTTATAAAAATCTCATCTAATCCTTAGTTCCGGGAGAAGGAGGCATTTCACATTCCAAGATATTTCATTCAAGAAAACCCCTCCCTTAATGAGATAAATGCAGAGAATTTTCCCTTCCGCTCTGTGGTTTGGAAGCCATCTTTCTGAAGGTTCTGTTCCAATCCTAGCCCTTCTCGGGCATGCATTCCCTGACCCCACAACACCAGCTTACATAAGTAATTACTTGTCTACAATTAAGCTGTAAATAATGCAATCACTCCATTCTTGTCCTGTCACTCCAGTCCTAACCACAACAAATAGGGCTAATCACATAGTTAGTCAAGTGTGTAATTATTCACAGTTAAACTTCTGTCACTTTCACCCTGTTTGGAAACAGTAGAACACAACCTGTAATTAGCAAACGTTGCTGCGGGCACTTTCACTTGGAAATCCGCCATGGATTCAGCACCTATGTGAGCACAAAGCTAAAATCCTTTGATCTAGGATCCTGGCACGCTTTCTTCCCCTTGGGCTATTCTATTATTGGTCCTCAATAAGGCAGAGAGATCAATGAATTATTATTATGTCAAAGAAGCCTTCTGAAAATCACCAGGGTCCCCTTTGTCGGATACTTTGTATGTGCTTATATCATGCATATGATGCTTATATATACCAATGTATACATGTCAATGTGTCCCTGAAGATGTATGAATCAATCATGCATACATCTGATTTGAATTTTCATTGAAATGTCAGTAAAAATCTTGCTCTTTACAAATTAGATTGATGGATGTAAGTCCAGAGCTGTCATTTCTTTTATATGTTTTTGGTTAGGACCTGAGACGATGAAAAAAGATCTTTCCTGATTGGAATGCAACCTCTCAAAACGTTGTACTGAGCAAAACACAATTATACTAACAGGTACAGAAACAAGTGTATGTAGATGTGCTGCTAAAATGACTAGTCATAAAGCAACTGCCTTTAAGTCATGCTCCAGTTTATTGTGCTGAAATCTTCCCACTAAAATCATTGTCTCACAGTAAATTGAGCTCATCACATGTGCAACATTAAACCATGCGTGCCCTCATTTCATACTGAGTCAGGTTCTGTCACATGTACTCAGCTTGAGCTATTCCTTACTCTATCCCAAGGGCTGGTAAAGACTACCCAGTCTGAAAAAGGAGGCAGAATTTGTCCCATGGAGAAGATTGGGAAATTAGAAAGAACTCATTTGCCACCTGCCCTTAGAAGTAATTCCAGAAGCAGATGGAATATGAGATTAAAACCAGGACCTGTTATTTGCTTTCTGGCATATAAACGGATCATTTAGAAGAAAGGCTGAGTAAGAACAGACACAGAAAGTAATTGTTGTAACACTTGTTTTCAGTTTATCAAGGAAAGCAGACAGCTCGTTCCTTTCCTCATTCCTTTGTCCTGTTCTTCATCCTCAACATACTTAAGGCTCGTTTTGTAACCACTGCCATGAACCAAAGTTGTTTTACACCCAGAAATCAGAATGAGTTGACAAAACATAACATGGATTGTAAATAAGTCCTCTTTGCAGGCAGTCACTGGCTTTCAAATTCTTTAAGAGATGTATTGACTATTATCAGAGGTGAAATAGCTCTATGAGATCTTGTATGGTTTGGGTTGAGCAGCTATTTTTAATGGTGCGTGTTAGAGTAAGGAAGGGGATTTACTAGAATGTGTTTCAGTAGACTCTATGCAAGGAGCAAAGAGATTCAGAAAATAAGCTATGAACCTACTTTTTTTGACTGAATAGTGAGAACCATACACTATGGATCTGGAAATTGTGAAAGTCAATTATTCAGTGTGCCTGCTGGCCAATCTATACAAAGGGAAAAGCTGAGGACTGCTGCCTAGCCCTTAATGCTGTCTGGCAAACAGGTATGAACTCATGAATTTCAATAAAATGTCCGAGTATCCAATTGCCATGGAAACAGTCATGCTGGATGGACTCTGTGGCACTTAGCTAGCTGCTTAGTTTGTTAGCTGTTGTTTCATTTCTGCGATATGAAATTGCCACAGTCTCAAGATACTTTTTGAAATGGCACTAGCTGTCTCCCAGCATAATGACTCACTCGAACAGTCTATATCAGCCAGGGCAAAATGCTCAGCGACTGTTTCCAAGTTGACAGATATTCTGTTAGGAGCCTATTATTTGCTGTCAATATCATGCAAGGCAAATGCAGACGTGCTGGCCTTTGTTTACTTTTTTGAGCTGCCTTCTAAGACCGTGACCTTTTGCTGCTGATGATATACATATGTTGAACATTTGTTTGAACTGTCTTCCCACCACTGATAAACACAACCCTCCAGACTACATTATGCAAATGAGTTGCAAGGGAAATAAAATAGACTTTTATAGTTTCCTACCTAGTAATGCTTTCCACAGCTTGGTATTTATGATGGTTTCGAAACCATGCAATCCTTGGAGGAAAGTGAGCAATTCCTATAGTTATTGCATATAATTCTTCCACAAGACTAGAAAATCTGTCAAACTGTCATTGCAAGCTGCCATCTGAGAAGCCACCCTTCAGAGTCTTAATTTCCCTTTCCTTGCCCCTCACACCCCACTAAGATTATTCACAAGGCAACCACATCTGAAATCAGCCCTTGTCAGATCACTCAGGATTTGTAAACTACCTAAAAGGAATATGCTACAAGATATGCTGATAAGGACTTGGGTATGTCAGTAATGAAACTACCCAGCTTCTTGTTACCATTGTATATGCTTCATCTTCCCTCTTTGGGCAATCAAGAATTTAACTGCATGCTAGGCTCATTTCCCATGTAAGCCAGGTGCTGATTCCACTCTCTTTCCAGAGTATATTAAACATGTCCTTGTGTCACCTGCAAGAACGGGAAATAAACGGTGTTAGGGTTTTATTTCTTCATTCACTATTCTGAATACAAACCAGAAATACACCTGAGCTGCAATAAGTTATCGGTACTGCAAAATGTATGCCATAAAAATGTGTGGTGTTAACCAGCTTTTTGATTTCCTAAGCAATGCTTCCCTTAACAAAACTGTGGGGGCTGGTAGTGGCTGACACTCGTCAGTCTGTGCTGCCATCCAACAAGATCTGGACAGGCTGAGTGCTGGACAAAAGCTAATCACATGAAATGCAATAAGGACAAGTGCAGGGTCCTGCATCTGGGAAGCAATAATTACAGGCACCAGTACAGGTTGGGGCTGCTCTGCTGGAAAGCAGCTTCCATGGAGAAAGATCTCGGAGTGCTGGTGGGCAGCAAGTTCTGCATGGGACAGCAATGTGCCCTTGTGGCCAAGAGAGCCAATGGCATCCTGGAATGCATCAGAAAAGTGTTTCCAGCAGGACTAGGGAGGTTCTTCTCCTCCACTCTGCCCTAGTGAGACCAGACCTGGAATACTGTGTCCAGTTTGGGGGTCCTCAGTTCAAGAGAAACAGAGACCTGCTGAAGAGAGTCCGTTGGTGAGCCACAAGGGTGACTGGGGGACTTGAGCATGTCTCCTATGAAGAGAGATGAGAAACCTGGGGCTGTTTAGTCTTGAGAAGAGAAGATTGAGAGATCTAATCAATGTGTACAAATATCTGAGGGGTGGGTGTCAAGTGGCCGGGGCTAATCACTTTTTGGTGGTCAGCATCAATACAGTAAGGAGCAAGGTCTAAAAACTGGAACACAGAAGGTTTCACCTCAACATGAGGAGAAACTTCTTTACAGTGAGGGTGACGGAGCACTGGAACAGGCTGCCCAGAGAGGTTGTGGAGTCTCCTTCTCTGGAGACTTTCAAAATCTGACTGGATGCATTCCTGTGTGAACTACCCTAGGGGATCCTGCCTTGGCAGGGGGGTTGGATTGGATGTTTTCTGGACATCCCTTCCAACCTCTAAGTTTCTGTGATTTTGTGTTTCATAGAGATGGTGGCAACAAGCTTTTGTTGACATTTCATCAAAAAAAACCCAGTGCTTCCTTTTTGTGTGCTGAAATGGGAGGGTCTGGACCCCTGAAGCTCAAAGTGATATTCAGATTGCATGCAAATCCCTATGATTTTTCTGTCTAAAAGCATGAGAAACTGAACTAATGACATCATTATGGTTCCAATCCATCAGACTGGAAAAGCAGCCTAAGAAAATCAGTACTGTAGGCTACAAGCAATATGCTGAATGGCTGAACAATGTAAATGTTACATTTCTTCCAAATCCACAGACATTTGGAGTGACTTCATAGAAGCTGTCATGAATTACAGAACTTCTTTCAAAATCCAGAAGGTTGTCACAATATTTGGGGGTTTCTGGTATAAACTTTCCTATCTTAAAAACTACAGAAACACAGGCATAATACATGTCAAGAGATAAGTCTTCATCTGACTGCTGTTTTCTTAGCCTTGAATTTATTGAAAGAATTGGCATTATCCAGAATATGGATGATAGGGATGGTCCTCCACAGCTGAAACCAAAATAATAAGGGATGCAGTCTCAGGGCTAGGGAAATAAACCATCAATGTGATTAAGTTGAAAATGTGCAAATCCCTAGCACAGCTGCACTTGTTGAATAACTTTTTGAGGTGAAGTCAAAATGTTAACTCACTTCAACCACCTGAAAGCTTTTTTGTCAGTAGAGGGAAGATCTTAGTCTACATCTTATGTGTTGCTCTTCATCTGTAGGAAAGATGAGTCACTAATCACTTGGAGCTGAGTTAAGTGAATACACCCAAACTTTTTGCAATGTAAGAAATTCCATAACAAAACAAATTGTGTCCCTTGCTGTTAGGCTTTGGAACCTGATTTGCTAATCCTGGACATACTGCCTGGGTGGCTCTACATATATACTATCAGGTCTGAACTCATAGGTTAAACAAAGAACTCAGCATTTGCTAACATCAGGATGCTTGGCTTTTGGAGTAAAGTTTATGGAGTAGTAGCCTGAAACTTCAGGGAGGTAGTTTATCCATGATTTTGTCATTGAGTGATGCTAAAAATCCACACAGGGTTTCGATTTACAAGGCTTTAGGTCTCATACTTTCATGGTTCTAGATAACAGATTGATTGGAGACTACCCCAAATTACTTCAGCAGGTCTACTTACAAAATAAGCAATCTAAGGTGATCACTAGAAAGCAGGGACTGGGAAAAAGAAAATACACAGGCAAAGAGAAGGAGATTGCAGATCCTAGGTGATTAGATAGTTATTAAAAAAAACCCATTCTCTGAAGAACTCTGACAGTTTAAGTTCTAAAGTATTAAGATTTTCTTATGGAACAGTTGCATAATTCTGAGGGGGGAAAAAAAATTAAAAAGGGAAAACTCATGAACTTTAAACAAAAATTGTCAGATTTATTAGGACTGGTTATTTATAATGCTTCCCTGAAGTTCTGTGCTTCCCTGAAGTTCTTTGTGTTTCCCACTGTTGGAAGAATATAAGAGCATACATGAGGATGTAAACTAACCTCATATTCGTGTGGCACAGGACTGTGTATATCCTATACCATACATACATGTAGGCATTGTGTAACTTATTAAAGCTGGACAAATAAAGAACTCATAGATTTAGGGTGTTTTATTGTTTATGGCTGGCATGCAAACTTCCACTTCATTTCTTTCTGCTCAACCTTCTTTTCATTGTCATTCATTTAAATAGGCTCTCCTCAAATGCAGAAGAAATTAAATGTTCTATCCACATTCACACTAAATGAATTCATTCTGATTAATGTTACTCAAATGAATACAAAAGGAATTAATCAACATTAGAAAGGTATTGAAATGTTTTACCTTGATTTTTTAAGCTTTACTATACTGCTAGGTTGCATGACATTAGATATGAACTCACAGCTAAATCCCTAGATGCAAGGATTTGGGGAGTGTTGGGAGGAGACTACATCTGAAACTAGACTGGGAATTTTACTCCCATCTCTCTTTGAAAGTAATACTTATTATGCATGCTCTTTTGAGTTCTTAATTTGTTTTTAATTGGTTTATGTTTTCTAGTAGCTTTTAGACACTCCCTTGAGCCAGAGGGCAGAAAGGCACTATACATCTGCATAAGCTTGCTTGGATATGTACAAGCTGGTGTGAAAAAAGGTATTAAAATTCACAGGTTACAGAACCAGGAAGGAGATAGCTAGAGAAGATGTGGTTAATGTGTGCTGCCTTGACTTATTCTTCCTTCCATAAATAAAGTACAGAAACTGACCATTAATAATTCATAAAGTATCTCCACAGGTTTTCTTCCCTGTGATCGATGCAGTTTGATGCTGTTCTGTAAATATTTTAGCTGAGATGCCATTGTCAGTCATAGGATAGTCAAAGATAATTTTCTAATGATGTAAATGTCTGTAGAATTGGTTTAATAATACATTACACATAGCTCTCTATTTATTGCCCTCTGGTTTTTGTAATTCCATCCCCTTGGTGTGCTGTAGTCACAGAATCACAGAATAAGACAAGTTGGAAGGGCCCTTAGTAGGTCCTGCCAAAGCTAGGTCAGCTGTGAGCTCTGAGCAAGCTGCTCAGAGCTTCATCCAGTTGGGTCTTGAAAACCTTCAAAGCTGAATACTTCTCAACCTCTTTGGGCAATCTTCTACACTGCCTGACTGTTCTGATGAGGATAAAGGATTTCTCTATGTCCACTTGTCCCTCTACCATAAACCACTGTGAACAGACTGACTCAGACTTCATGGTAACCTCCTCATAGGAATTGTTAGGTTGCTGTTAGGTGCCATCTGACACCTTCCTTTCTCTGGACTGAACAGACCTAATTCCTTCACTTCATCATCGTGCTTTTGCCAGGTTATCCTAACACAGTTCCTGTTGTTTGCCATTAAACTTGTTGGAAATTTTGATTAATGTCTTCAGACATGGATTCCAGTCTAGAGAACAAAGACAGTTTATGATTAGGTATGAACCTATGTGTTAGCTTCCCTAGTCTGCGTTGCTGATGCTCTCACCCAGATTGAGTTATCTATAAAGAACAAAGCACAGACTTGTGTATATAATTGGAGTCACTGCTGATGCACTTCTGACACTTCCAAACATGCACTTCTGATGCATTTCTGAACATAAAAATTACTGTTCTTTCCTTCAAAAGCACTGAAAGGGGAAAAAATAGGCATTGGTCCATATGTGTAGGCAGAGGCTGCAGTGACTCTTGCAATGAAGGCATGAGAGTAGACCATGGAGGCTTTAACAGACCCTTTAAGGACCTTTAAGGACCTTTAAGGAACCTTTAAGAGTTGCCCATTTTGTGAAGATAATCTTTCCATCTACTCTCATCCATATTAATTTTCCTGGAAGGAAATGTGTAAATCTGTCCTACTAGAAAAAAGAAGTCTAAGGATTCCAAGCTCCAATTAAAGAGTTAATGCCTTGACCCAGGATGTAGATTTTTTTGCCCCAGCTCTTCTCACCTAAATATTCTGTTTGTGAACTATAATTCTATTGTGAATTAGAATTCTCTAACAGAATTATAGACTTAAATTGTAATGTAAAGTTGAATAGATGGAACAAGGTTCAAGGGTAGGAAGGTGCTACAGAAAGATCTGGACAGGTTAAATTGATGGGCTGAGGCCAACAGAATGAGGTTTGACAAGACCAACTGGCAGGTCCTGCACTTTGGTCACAACAACCCCAAACAATGCTATAGGCTTGGGGAAGAGTGACTGGAAAGCATCTGGGTGGAAAAGGATTGGGTGGTGCTGGTGGAGAGCAGCTGAACATGAGCCAGCAGTGTGCCCAGGTGGCCAAGAAAGCAGACAGCATCCTGGCCTGGATCAAAACAGCCTGGCCTGTCCAGCAGCAGCGAAGTGGTTGTGCATCTGTACTTGGCTCTATTGAGGCCACAGCTTGAGTACTGTGTTCTGCTTTGGGTGCCACAGTATAGGAAAGGCATTGAGGTCCTGAAGCATGTCTGGAGAAGAGCAACGAGGCTGGTGAGGGGTTTGGAGGGTGTCATACAAGGAACAGCTGAGGGAGCTGGGACTGTGTAGTCTGGAGAAGTGAAGGCTAAGGGGAGATCTTATTACTCTCTACAACCACTTGAAAGGAGGCTGCAGTGAGACTGGTATTGGTCTCTTCTCCCAAGTAACCTGTGATAGGACAAGAGGAAATGGATTGAAATTGTAGCAGAGGATATTTAGATTGGACATTAGGAAAAACTTCTTTATGAGAGAGTGGTGAGGCATTGGAACAGGCCACCCAGGGAGGGGGTGGAGTTACCATCCCCAGAGGTGTTCATAGAATCATAGAATGGTAAGGTTGGAAGCGACCTCAAGGATCATCCAGTTCCAAACCCCTGCCATAGGCAGGGACACCTCCCACTAGCACAGCTCACTCAAGGCCTCCTCCAACCTGACCTTGAACACCTCCAGGGAGGGAGCAGCCACAACCTCCCTGGGCAACCTGTGCCAGTGTCTCACCACCCTTACTGTAAAGAACTTCTTCCTGACATCTAGTCTAAAGAAGTCTAGTCTAGTTCAAGAAGCTGTAGATGTGATGTTTCAGGATATGATTTAGTGGTCATGGTAGTTGGGTTACAGTTGGACTCAATGACCTTAAAGGTCTTTTCCACCCTTAGTGAGTCTGTGGTTGTATGGAAGTTGTCACTTCAGGATGATGAAGGGGAATAAGTGAAAATAATATAATCATAAGAAACATGAGGAATATTCTCCAGCATTTTCTGTAAACTTCTCTTGAAAGCAAGCTGAAGAGAAGTGCAATAATGCTACAAAACTGATATTTCTTCTTCTCATATGATCTGTGATAATTGTTCTGCATGTGAGTAGCCACACCAGTGACACCACGCCCGGTTTGTGCTTCAAATACATAGCTTAAATAAAGACCTCTGGTTTGCCAGACTTTGCTTACTCACCACAAAGTAAGAATTGAGAGCACTGCTTTGAACTTCAGTTCTAATACCTACTTAAACGTTCTGGCATATAAGGCTGTCCCAAAACCCATATGATGCCTTCAGCGTGCGGAGTGTGCCCTGTAACACCATCACCACGAGAAACAGTTGAATACCGATTTGTCTGCAGCTTTGCTGAAAGGTTTATAGCACAGTGAGTGGTAATCACATTAGCTGCCTTTATCACTTGGACTGTACATTACATTAACATAATACAATTTTATAGCTTTAAGAAATATTAAACAGAAATGAAGGCAAGCAGCGCTTCACTAATGGATTTACAACGTCTCTTATCCCTGCTCAGCTACGATGTCTGTAATCAGGGGGAATATTATTTGCACTTCTTTAGAAAGAGCTGTTCATTTAAAACATCGTGGGCTTGCTGCTAAATATCTATCATCTAATTAGTTTGTCAAGAGATACAGAAACTGCTTTTCTGCTTAATCCTGGCTTTAAATTGTTATAATATTTATTTTCTTATATATAGCCGTAACAGACACATGCACATACACTCTTTCTGCAAGAGATTAAAGTAGCTTCACTATGAGCATACCACTGAAATTCAGTCGAAGATGAATAAATAATTTGCTTTGGGTCTTTTAAAAAATCTGTGAATTTTCTCTAGGTATCTGAAGTAGCTTTGGTTTCTCTGCCTGGGAAAATCAATACATTAAATAAACAGAGAAAAGTATCTGATTCATCTTCCTCTCATCCAAATCATCTCCCTGAAGTAAGGGAGAAGAACACTGAAAACAAAATACAACTGGTCCTGTTCTAAAGGGAATTTGAATAAGTAATATCAAAAACATATTTTCCTTGCTTCCATACACTGTCAGAATTATGAAACTTGAAAATAAGGAGCAGAGACATTAATGAAACAATCCTCATACACTTAATCCCTTATTCAATATACTTCTGCTACCAATCCCAGTAGAAATAATTACAAGTACTAGCCAGACTCTGAAACTGGTGTGTGAAGATAGCTTGTAAGAAGACTTGTATCTTATGTCATCATTCTTGAGCAGTCCTATATTTGTTTCAGGTCTGCCAGCGCTCCTGAGCCTTCATTTATATTTGTATTCAAGCTCCTCACTCAGTGAAAGGTCTGATCCACAGCTCACCAGCATGGGTGAAATCTCAGAAGGAATCTGGAGTCTGCTCTAAGTCTTTCCACCTTCTTTTATCACCCTCAGCATTATGTCTTGTTCTTTTGGAACATGGGGTGCAGCTGCAGCCACAAGACCTGATTATTCAGGATAAATATCTCCAGACTGACTTAAGACTTGGGACCACGACATGACACTGAAGAAGCTGCTCACACTGAGTATTCATGCTAGATAACATTAAAAGTGACAGGGACTTGCTTGTGACAGGTACACATAGGAATGGGCTCAAAGATGGGAAACAGATGAGGATGACACTCTGGAAACATCATTATATTATTTTATCTATCTATTTATTTCAAACACTTTATATACATTATTATACTTATATATTATATTTTGTTCTCTTGCCTGCTTAATTTACTGTTCTACGGTCCTTTTATTTTTTAAACAAATTATTTGCATTTTTAACTGATTTACATTTTCACAAATTGAAAAAAAAAAAAAGATACACAATGAAGATATGCTAAGGATGAAGGAATTCTATGCCTACTTTACCAACGTGTTCCTGAAAGTATTTTGGGTCCTGAATGTAACTCAGCTTTTTCTGGACAACAGACACCCAGGAACCAGATATACAAGAGTATATTTACTGAGAATTTGATATTCTTGCTGAGCTTTTGGCTGAAACAAAGGGTCCACCTGTATTTCCTAAGCTTATAAAAAGTGTCAGAGATGAGTTGGTGACCTCACTGGAATAAACAAATGTCCTTCCTAGTTCAGGACTTCATATTTACTCTCTTTTAACAAAAGCATGGGAATTTCCTGTCTCTTCACCACAGCATTTGTGGCACACTTGCCTGTGTGTCTGCCTGATGTTATTCAAAGGTGTCAAATATTTTTAAGGTCTCTTGTGCTGAAGTAAAAATTATTCAACACCTGCCAAGCAAGGGCCTTTGTTTAGTATTATGTCCCAGTGACAGCTGGTTGGAATTTTTCAGTCAGCTACTGTGTCTTATCAATACTCTTCTATCTTTGGAGTTTATTTATTATGGTGAGAGAAAAATAACTGTGTATCTGTTTGCAATAAGCCTCCTAAGAGTGGCACAAGGTTATATAAAATTATCCTCATCTTACATGTAGATGAACAGGTGGAGTGCATTTACCTAACTCCCAATACATATATATAAATCTCAGTATATATATATCATAGAATCATAGAATTGTCTGGGCTGGAAGGGACCCCAAGGATCATCCAGTTCCAATCCCCCTGCTATGGGCAGGGACACCTCACACTAGATCAGGTTGCCTTATAAGCTTCCAAGGATGAGGTTTCTACCACTTCCCTGGGCAACCTGTTCCAGTGTCTCACCACCCTCATGGTGAAGCACTTCCTAACATCCAATCTGAATCTACCCACTTCTAGTTTTGCTCCATTTCCCCCAGTCCTACCACCACCTGGCACCCT
>VWYK01103961.1:0-12514 GCA_013399775.1 Semnornis frantzii
CAGGACTCTGCACTTCTTGTTGACCCTCATTAAGTTCCTCTCTGCCCGGCTCTCAGTCTCACTGAATGACCTTACAGCCTCCAGGTGCCTCAGCCAAGCCTCCCAGTTTGGTATCGTCAGCAAAGAACCTTAAATCATTTGCATCCTCACCATTCCATCCCCAATGCACAAGACCGGAATAGTTACAAGCAAGAATCAATATATTTACAAATTCTGAGCACTTGTCAGCACAACACAGAGTTCTTTTGTTTTACATAACTGCTCCCATGGAAGGAAATCTTTCACAGTAGAAAAAAAATGGAAGTTTATTTTACCAATTCTCTTATTCTGCAATCAAATACACTTGTAAAAAGAAACCTGCAAGCAGCTATATTACTTAAAATTTGGTTCAATCCTTCAGAAAATTCCCTGGACACTAATATCCTCTGAAAAGGACTTTTTTTCCCCCTAATACTGTATGTCAGTACTAGAAATAAAAACTGTTGTAACCTTGTCAGACAAATCCGTTACCAATTAAAATACATCCTAACAGGTCATATATGAAGATCCAGTCCTCTGTTTTTTAAACCCTCTCCTAAATTTAAACTTCCAATAAGGAAATTTTCCTTTCCTAATTTGAATTGATTCTACTTTTTGTTGTCCTCTTCTATTCAGAAACAATGTATTCAACTGACAGCTGACTGCAAGATACAAAAATTCTCAATACATCTTTTGTGATGGAGAATTCTTCTGGTTTTATTTTTTCACTTTTTCTAGAAATTCAGGTTTACCTTTTAAAGCCTACCACCTGCTTCTATTATAGAGGATCTTTGTTTATTGCTGATTATGATATTTATGCTTTCTTATTCATCACCCATTCTTAGGTTAAGTTATCTTGCCCTTGTGGCCAGGAGGGCAAATGGGATCCTAGGGTGTATTCAGAAGAGTGTAGCCAGCACATTGAGGGAGATTCTCCTGCCCCTCTACTTGGCCCTAGTGAGGCCCCACCTGGAATACTGCATCCAGTTCTGGGCTCCCCAGTTCAAGAGGGAGAGTGATCTACTGGAGAGAGTCCAAGGGAGGGCTACAAGGATGCTGAAGGGACTGCAGCACCGCCTGATGGGGAGAGGCTGAGGGACATGAGGCTTTTTGGTCTGATGAAGAGAAGAATTAGAGGCAATCTAATAAATGTATATAAATAGCTGAGGGCTGGAGGTCAGGAAGGAAAGGACAGGGACAGCCTCTCCTCACTTGTGTCCTGGGATAGGAGCAATGTATGCAAACTACAGCACAGGAAGTTCCAGCTCAACACGAGGAAGAACTTCTTGGCTGCAAGGGTCCCAGAGCACTGGCGCAGGCTGCTCAGAGAGGCTGTGGAGTCTCCTCTGGAGCCTTTCCAGCTCTGTCCGGATGTGTTCCTGTGCAACCTGTAGTAGATTCTCTGGTCCTGCTCTGGCAGGATGGTTGGACTGGAAGATCTCCAGAGATCCCTTCCAAACCCTCACCCCTTGTGGTCTGCAAGATGCAGGGCGTTCCTGGAAAGTACTTGTGGAATTCTGCTGAGATGCAGGGGTCAGTGCAGTCATTCGTGCTCATTACCCAGGGCCTGGGCTGCTCAGCACACTGCACACAAAGCCTTCAGGTGTAGCAGCTAGGGCAGAATGACATTTAGCTAGCAGCTTTTCACATGATTTGCATATTACCTGTTCTCTGAAGGCTACTGTGACTCTGTGATTGAGACAATCAGTGGTCCAGTTCCAGATAAGTACTTCTAACAGTAAGCAGAGTCCTGTCTATAATAAAGAGGTGCCCTGAAAACTGGAACCATTTCTCAGCCTTCTCCAGATATTTACAGTTCCACCATTTGGGGCTCCTGAGAACAAGTCTCAGTTTCTAAGTACAGTTTCAGAGTTGACTTCAGAAGAGTTACACATAGCTTCCAATACAGTCAAAAAAGTAATTTTTTTTGTTTAAGCAAGTAAGTTGACTCTCTTCTGCACTGAAAGACTCATTTCAGCCATTTTAATAACTGTAACGTTTAAAAATGAGGATGACTACAAGCCTAATGAAAAACATTTAAACACATATATAAATGTACTTTTTGCAGATGATCCAAGTAAAATCAACTCTCTCCTTTCTGAAATGCAGTCCCTTAACTGAAATGAAGCAGACACTGTGCTACAATCACCACAGAATCATTTTTTCCCAACCAGGAAAAACAAGAACCATTACTCTACTGAAATCAGCAGAAGACAAGATCCCACAGGATCCTAATACAATATGGTGACACTGAAATCAGGAGAAAGGCCACACCAGCATTATTCCACAAGCTTTGTTCAAATTCCCCAGAATTCCACAGGACAAATGACCACTTCAGTTCCTGCACCATTCTCAGTTTTTCTGGATAGCTCACTGACAATAGAGGGTTTCAGAGATGTGGTAAGACAACGGCCAGGGACAGATGCATTGTTATGTGGCTATGATAAATAACATCGAGTCAGTTTTAGTAAGTGGAGTAAAGAGACATAAAAAAGCAGTTTAGTCTAAATCAGTCATGTCATCAGAGAAAAAGATTAAGGTTTACAAAGGATACTCAAATGATCTCAGTGATAAGTAAGATGCATTTGAAAAAAAAAAAAACCAGTTTAAGAGCATTTGAAAATACTTTTTGGTGCTAAAGTAAGACTAGAGTGGAATCGAGCAAGTAATAAGTTTGTTGCGTATAAATCTAGCTTTTGCCCATGTTCTGCTGACAGGCCAGCAGGAAGCTACTAGCCATGCTGTGAAGGGCTACAGGATGCTGCCAACAACAGATAGCTCTGCCAAAAGGTGAAGGTCTGCTTTAAGTAATGTAACAGATGCAATGGAGCCAACAGGACAAGCCTTCAAGATTATTTCTAATGATACAGTAGTTAAAATGGTGTAGATTCAGTTTGAGATTCACTGGAGGATACTCCCAGGATTTAATACCACATAGTGGAACAGAAGAAATTCTTACAGTACCACCAATCCAGAAGAAAAGAAACTGCTGTTCAGTAGAAAACCTGTGGAACTCCTGTTTTGTTTCTTCAGCAAACCAGTCTGTCCAGCTTGAGGGAATTCTCAAGCGACATTCCCACAATTAAGGAGGACTTATCTAAATGTATTTGCATAACTAATGGGTATATCTGGAAGAGTTGTAAAACATTTTCAGCTCTGCATGAGCAGAATTTTCATCATCATCATCTCACAAAGAGTTTTCTATCTGTTAAGTTTTCACAGATATTAACTACAAAGGTAGCGAGGCCACCTGTCATAAACGAAAAGCAGCTTTTCAACATTTTCAGTCACATAGTGCAGCTACCATAAGCAAATCAGGCCCCAAAGAGGCATCCTTCTCTAGATTTTATTTAAACAAAGGCTGCTTTCTAGTAGTGCTTTTGAGCTGGCTCCCACAGCCAAACAAAGGCCACTGCACTGCCAGTGCTGCTGCAGTGGTGGAAGAGCACAGATCTGCTCTCTCTGTACCTGGGACTTGACACGCCTGGTCCTCTTCAGCACAACATTCATCCGTGAAGCCTGCTTTGGGGAAACCTGGGCATCTGAGCTGAGCTCCTCAACCTCCACTTTTTCCTTAAGGTCCAGGTTTGGCTTCTGGATGCCCTAAAGGGTCAGAACACAGAACACCAGGTCAATGAATGAGGCAGAGTCAACCATTCCATGGGCTGTGAAACACTCCACTGAGAAACAGGAGGAGTGAAATCACACAGCATTCCACAGGCCATTGGGACAAGACACCAGTTAATCTACACACTCTTTAAGAAAGGAAGCAATCTCAAGCTCATAAAGACAGACATCCTTCCAAACACCATCTATTTGCCCTTTTTTCCTTCCCACTACGGTTGGCCTCAGTCCTAAAAAAGGGCTATCAGAAAACGACCACACAATGGCACGCTCCAGCTACTAGCACTGCTCTCTATCACAGGTAAGCAGGAGGGTGGCCGTATGGTTGTTTACATAGCTAAAGCTTCCAAAAGCATAGACCCTGTGTTCTAGTTGCACATGCAGCAATAAACAGCATTCTCCATGCAGTTTGGGTCCCCTCTTCACATCATGAAGAAGCATCATCGTACCATAAGGCTGACCCCAGACTGGAAGAGCTCATAGGGGTACAAGATTCGTTCATAATGGGACTTGAGTAACGACCCAGTGCCTTTTCCTGGTAGGTAGCCAAGTCGACTTGCCACTTTAGACCATTTCTTCTCCTTAGTAACTACTTCAAAGCCTCCTTTGCTGGCAACAATCTGAAACACAAATTGAAAAGTTAAGGGTGTTGAGCAGCTCTTGCACATACCAAAAATCAACTAAACCAGTCAAATATTAAAAAGCGACAAAGTCCTGAATTTAGTCTTTGTTTCCTGATGGACTACTGATTTAATTATTAAAGATTACTTTCATTACTCAATATATTCAATATGCCAGTCTTCCTAGCAAGTCTAAATTGCACAGTCATAGACAGGAGAAGGTGGACAGTTAAGGTATACCATGTGTTGGAAAGAACACAAATCCCACCAGCACAACAAATGGAAAGTTCATTCCCAACAGACTTGCACTCTGATGCAAAACACAAGTCTGCCTAGAAGTGAAGACCATTCTGACAAACCCCAGACAGAAGTGAGTGTAGTAGCTCACAACTACAGTTACAGACACTCTCACAAGACAATGAATGGAAAAGTTAGGCTGCTGTAAAAAGAGAGGAAACTGAATCATAGAATGGTTTAGGTTAGAAGGGACCTCAAAGATCATTCAGCTCCAACCCCCTGCCATAGGCAGGGACACCTCCCACTAGAACAGGTCACTCAAGGCCTCGTCCAACCTGGCCTTGAACACCTCCAGGGAGGCAGCAGCCGCAACCTCCCTGGGCAACCTGTGCCAGTGTCTCACCACCCTCACTGAAAAGAACTTCCTCCTAACATCCACTTTCAATCTCCTTTCTGCCAGTTTAAACCCATTCCTCCTTGTCCTGTCATTACAAGATCTTGTCAATAGTCCCTCCCCAGCCTTTCTGTAGCCCCCTTCAGATACTGGAAGGCCACTCCAAGGTCTCCTCAAAGCCTTCTCTTCTCCAGGCTAAAGAGGCCCAACTCTCTCAGCCTGTCCTAATGGTAGAGCTGCTCCAGCACTCTGAGCATCTTCATGACCTCCTCTGGACTCTTTCCAACAGACCCATATCCTTCCTGTGCTGGGGGCTCCAGAACTGCACACAGGACTCCAGGTGGGGTCTGAGGAGAGCAGAGTAAAGGGGCAGAATCCCCTCCCTTGCCCTGCTGCCCACACTGCTCTTGATGCAGCCCAGCACACACTTGCTGTCTGGGCTGCACTCACACTGCAGCCTCATCTTGAGCTTTTCATCNCACTTGGCCTTGTTGAATCTACCTTCCAAATTAAGTCAGCCCAGTTTTTACACCTGACTTCAACTGGTTTAAGCCTAGTAATTCACATACAGAACTATCACTGCTTACATGTAACTAGTATGTACGTAGAACAAAACCCAAACCATTTGCCTCCAAGCAATGACCATCACAGCAGGAGCTGCTTCCTCAGAATCACTGGCCATATTTCCATTGTGTGCAGTTTCACTGCCAAGTAGCTTAAAACCCAAATGGATTTTCATTTCAATGGTATTGTTGTAACACTAACAGCATCTCCACCATGTAGCCTTGCCTTATGTTTCTTTATGCATGTTTGCTGTTTCACAGACTGTCAGAAACTTCGGTGCAAGTGTTTTGTTGCCGGAGTGAAATTTGCAATTGAGGTAAATTCAAAAGTGGAATTGTGACAGTGATGAATTACTTAATTTTGGTCGCTTCCATAATCAGGGATAGCTACAGTTAGATCAAACAGCACCATTATTGATTTTAAATCCTACATACAGCAAATTACTAGAAAAGTCATTTTTACATCAAGTATTCCTAAATTTCAAATGAACTTCAAGATTCCCAGGAAAAAGTGATTTCTGAAATTATCTGTGCAAAAAAAAAGGCTGGAGGAGGCACTAAGTAAATAAGCTTAGACCTCTGTTATCTGCAGGCAACTAAAATCTTCTCTTAACAGTAACCTGATCATTTCTCAGTACTCCTAAGATAGATTTTACCATCAGACCAGACTGTCCAAAAGACTCTGATTTTTTTACTTAAATAAGAGATTTTTTAAAAAATCAATTCCTACCTCTACATTTTTACTTTCTTTAGAAACCTTGATGAGGAATGGAAACTGATGCTCTAACCCAGAAGCACCAGAATTACCTTAATTCCTCACCTTGCAAGATGAAAATCTACCCACTTAGAAGAAAAACACATCCTTAGCAGGATATTGTGTAACAGTGCATGGATTTTGCCAGTGCAAAAGCAAATTCAAAAAAACTAATTTATTTGTGCGCAAACTTTGTAAATACAGCAAACACAATCATAGTAGTATAAAATTTTAGCAACTATTAAGCCTAACCTGTTTTGGAATTTAATTAAAAGAATAATTCCAGAAGCTGACATTATAAAGCCTCAAAGATGCATATTAATGTCATGTAAAAACATATACTGGGAGACAGAAGGAAGCAATTACAAAAGTTCATGGTGGAGCTAGGTCAGGAGTTGAACTGCATTTAAGTGAACCTCTGCTTTCTCAAACGCACTTCAAACTCCTCTAGCTCAACCTCATGTGAAAAATGAGAACTAGAAAGCAAGTGGCCAGCTGACATCAGGATGTTCAAGCTGTATGCAAGATAACAAACACATGATGTATGGAAACCAAGCAAAGGCAACTGTGCTTGACATATCTGACACAATTATTCAATTAAAAAAAATAATTGTATTGTATTTTTCCACTCTCCTATTTCATCTCTGTATTGAGGAGATCGATGCTGTATAACAAGCCTTCCCTGTTGCTTGGCTTCTCAAGCTTGAATGCAAAACAATACCTGTCTGACCAACTGTTCACTCACCTTGCTGAGGCTATAGAGATCCAATATTTTTCTCTCCACCACAGGGATTTTTAAATTTGACCCTTGGAGTTCCCAAAATTTTGCTAATTGATCCAAGAAGTCCAGCTTCACTCTTGTCATTGCCTGCAGTCAATAAAGGAAGACAAATGTGCACATCCCAAAACATGCATAAAAACAACCTACGGTCCTGAGAAAACATATGACATGTTCTTACACTCTGTATCTCTGAAATGCAACTCAGCAAGTGAGTTATTTTTATTCACACAGAAAACCCTAGAAATACTGATATAAAGAAAGATCTTTACAAACAGAAAATATGATATGCTTCCCCCCCCGCCCCCCCTCAGCATTTGAAAGCCTATAAACCAAACTCGTAACTAAGAACTTCTGGGTTTGAAACCAAAATACCATCCTCATGAAAAATCAACACTTCAGGGAGAAACACAAGAGCCATTATTAAAATGTACATTGGAGGGGGAGAGTTAGAAACAGTTCTTATACATGCTTTAACCATGCAGAAGGACCTCCTTCCTCGAGTATTTCTGGAGAACTCAAATCCCTTCCCAAAGGGATACAAAAGATACATGACATTTAGGTGTAGGAGCAGAACAAGGCTTACAAACCACCAGGGCAGAACGGGACTCCTACTACTTTCAAGAAAGCTCCCATAGAGTTTTGAACCATGAAATGAATCAACTGCAGTAAGATTACAAATAAATAAGTTCGTTTTAAGCTTTAAAAGGCATTAACAAGACAACATATCATATCGAGAAGTTTCGGAACAGTAAATATATTAACAAAGAACAAAAAATTCATTTGCCTGTGAATCTCTCAAGGCTAGACACTGGTTCTTCTTACTAAAGAACATGGTACTTGGCATTCATTTTAGATGTTTCCAGTTGAATGTGAAAAAAATCTTGTGGTTATTTGGGGTAATAAAATACAAACCAGACTTTTCTCAATGCCGTGGAGAGTTATTTTTCATGAACCCTACCAGCGCCAAGTATAAACACTGATGTGGTCTATGGGTTTCTAACATCTCCCCCATCCAGAAACCTGCCAAAATGCAAATGCCCAGCAAGGAGACCTACTGCTTCCAGAGCAAACACAACATTGTACCAAGAGGGGACAAGCTCACCTCCAGTTCATTCAGGCGCTGAATTCGCGGAGTGAAACGAAAGCTTTGTACTTCACAAGCAAATGGAGGCTGCCAGTCCTAAACAGAGACACAGAAAGAGATATTATTGCTTCAAGAAATGTCTCCAAAAAAACACAATACAGAAAACCCTAGCAATGTCTGAGTAAACAAGTTTTCAAGTAAATTAGCTTCTCAGGAGAACTGGTTGCATCATTTTCCAATTTTATGCCCTCCTCGTGCTTTTAAAATAATGTTCTTCCTACAACATTTCAGCTTGGAGAGCCTCACGGTATTAAAAACATCAAAGGACATAACAGAAATTAAGGTCCAAAGAACTTCAGTATGCACTGCCTGCCACCGAGTTGAAATACAAGGGATACCATGTAGCTTGTTGGTTATTTACTTTAAAAATGCAGAGTTCTATGTATACAGCACATTGCAAAATTCTCACAGTCAGCAGTGACGAAGACTAAATAAAGCACCTTATTTGGCACCTGAGTTGTTTCATGTTTGCCTAGGGTCATTTCAATACAGATTAAGATCACCAGTAGGGAGCCCTACTCTTTAGCAGAAAGGTAGCCCTAAGTGATGACTTTCTCCATACAGTCAGCAGCCCTCGGTTCAACCACATGTGCCTTCTAGCCCCATCTCTCTAAACTGTGTTCAGACAGCAAAACAAGTGTAATTCAGCTTTTTCTGAAAGCTTAAGTCACAGCAGATGATCTGTCAATAAATGCAATAGAGTTAGGACAGCCCATTCCAGGTGGACAAGCCACAGGAAATATTTATTATTTGCACTGCTACAGCATATAAAAGCCTCAAGCACAGTCGTAAAATATTTACAGCTTCCAATAATGGAAGAGAATAATACAGCAAAAAAGTTTAGCGTAAAGTGTCTGATTTAGTCCTTAATGTAGGCTGCAAATCAGCCTGACACACACATCCCCCCAAACCCTGCAATGCAAACAGCTAAGCAATCATGCAGAAAAGTGTGCCAACAGACAGGAAAGTTGAACTTATTCTCAATGAACAAGATCTGGAGCCATTTCTTCTGGCCTCTCAACCTAAGCCATTCTGCTTATTTTAGAAAGGACAGCCCCTTGGAGGTCAAGTTTTCACCATATCAAAAAACCAACTAAGAACAGCAACCCAGACAGGCCAGGAGGAGAGAAAGGCTCATGAAACTCAACCAGCAATCCCCGTATCCAGGTTGTTCTCAGTTACACGCCTCCTTTTTTTTTAAACCCAGTTTTTCTTCATCCTCTCAGTACGCTCACCTTTCCAACTTTAAAACTGTACTAGAAGTTTACTTATACTTTAACTCTGAAGTGATCTAACCACCTTTCGCTAACTTGCCAGATGTTCTCGTCTAAATAGCTTACCAGGTCACAGGACAAGGCATCACAAAACGATCAGGTCATCGGAGAGATTAAGCTTTGTCTCCTAAACTGCTATGCGTAAACGTAATTCCCCTGCACAAGCAGGTTGGCCGCACTTCATTAACAATAAGGATTATGCTGATAAACGACAATCCATTAAAAGGAACCACTCTTTCTCCTCCTGCTCCCGGAGCAAACCTCTCATTTCACCTCCAAAGCCCCGGCAGTTTTCAGAGCTACACTGTCGGGTTGGTGTTTTTTCAAAAAGTAAAACCAGGATGAAGTCCCTGGCATGGCCGCGCACTGCTGGCTTCTCACCTGCTCCAAAACACCCTCACCAAAACCTAGCTCTGAGGTCAAAGACTACGGAGGTCCCTTGGTGTCCCCGGCACGGGCACCGAGGCCTATGGAAGGCGACATACGTAACCCTATGCAAGCACCGGGAGCGGGGGAAGGGGTTTCCCCGGTTCCTGCGTCCAGAGTTCTGCCGCCGACACTTCGGGCCCTCACACCTCACAGCGTATCCCGAAGAGCCCCTGGCACACGGTGAGCCCCTCCTGCCCACCCTAGCCCTCCGCCCTGCCCCCAACCCACTCTCCGGACGGGCAGTACCTTGGGGGGCCGGATCTTGCAGATGCCCGTTTTCTCGGCCAAGCCGCGGATGCGGCCGATGAAGCCCAGCGGGTCGCTGAACTCCTCCCAGCTGGGCTCAAAGACGGGGCACTCCGGCGGGGGAACGAATTCGGCCGCATAGCGCGACCCACCGCCCCCCGACATGGCCTCACGGGGAGAGCGCCGACGATGAGGGAAACGCACCGAGGGGTGCGGCGGCGCACGGCAGAGAGGGGCAGCTGCAGTGGGCCCTTAAAGGAGGTCGGCGGAGCTGGACCGGTGGCCGAAGAGCATCCTCCAGTAGCTGCTACCGGGCAGAACGGTTGCCGGGAAGGGGCCAAGAGGAGAGGTCCGCGCGCGGTGGGACGGTTGTGCGCGGCGGTTGGGGGCGGCTCCCACCGAGTGTTGTTGTCCCGTCCCCCGGGGCTGTTTCCCCCCCGTACCGAACCCCTCTCGCTCGCGTTCCAGTTCGCCGGAAGTTACGCGGAACACTTTGAGCCCTCCCCCGGAATCAGATAGAGTCGTTGCCTTCCGATCCAAAAAGTAGTCCTTCTGCCACTATTATGGCGAGCAGGATCCTAATGCTGAGGAGCCGGCCCCCTCCCGAGCTCGCCGCCCCCAACGACGATTCTCCGGCAGACCCGAGAACAAAACTATTTCTCTTCGCCACCCCTCAGGACACCCTACGGCGCGACTGGAAACCAGGTAACTAGGGCAACATAAGAGGGCGGGGCCGCCCCCACTTCCGCCGCGGAGGAATGCGTGAGGAAACGGAGACTGTTCGCTTCCGGTATTAAGGGCCCATTGTCTGCGCCGGACGTCAGGAAGGGGGCCGGGAGCTCCGCCCCTCCGCGCTGGCCCCGCCCCCGGGCGCTGGTTGATGGAGGTGCGGCCGGCTGCTCCCTCAGCGCCGGTCGGGCTGCTGCGGTGTGCCGTCCTCAGGCCGTGTCTGCCGGCAGCTGGTGCCCAGCATCCTGCACGGGTGTCCATCCTCTAGGTTTCAACTTTTGCAGAAAACAAGCCGGCGGCACCATAGCGCTCGGAGGTGTTGGCTGGGTGCCCCTTTTGCAGGCCTGCACTTGCGGCCTTCCGAGGCAGCTGCTCTGGCTGTTCTCGAGTTTAAGCTCCATTAACCGGTACAGACGCTAATCAATACAGCCTCACCACCGCTGGCCCAGAACGTCCTTCTCACTGCTTCCTCACTAACAAATCTAGTCAGCAATTCATTAAATTACACGAGGCTTCGTGTTGGAAGTTCAAAAGCCATCTAGTCCACCCCCCTTGCAGTGAGCAGGGGCATCTTCAACTAGATCAGGTTGCTCAGGGCTCTCTTTGCCTCATTTCCAAGGACAGAGCATCTACCAGCTCTTGTGCCAGAGTTTTGCCACTGCGATTGCAAAAACAATTCTTCCTTATCTAATCTAAACCTCATTTCTTCTAGTTTAAAACATTTGCCCCTTGTTTTGTTACTACAAAACCCAATAAAAAGCTGCTCTCTGTTCAGCTTAATCCTTTATATATTCAAAGACCTTCTCCAAGTTGAACAACCCCAACTCTCTCATCCTTCTTTCAGAGGAGAGGTGATCCAGACCTCTGATCATTTCTATGGCTCTCCTTTGGATCTACTCCAAGAAGTCTGTGTCTTTCTTGTGCTGAGGGCTCCAGAATTGAACTCAGTACTCCAGATGGGAGAGTATTCTGGGACAGAACAACTCCAGGGATTGGGATAGGTTGGGGACTGACCTGTTGTAAGGCAGCGAAGGGGAAAAGGATCTGGGGGTCCTAGTGGATGGGAGGATGACCATGAGCCAGCAATGTGCTCTGGTGGCCAGGAGGGGCAATGCCATTCTGGGGTGCATAAGAATGGCTGTGGCTGTGGTTGAGAGAGGTTCTCCTGCCCCTCTACTCTGCCCTGGTGGGGTCACATCTGGAATGTTGCGTCCAGTTCTGGCCCCCCCCAGTTCAAAAGGGACATAGAACTGCCTGAGAGAGTCCAGCACAGAGCCACAAAGATGCTGAAGGGAATGGAACATCTCTCTTACAAGGAAAGCCTGAGGGAGCTGGGGCTGTGCTGCTTGGAGGAGCCTGAGAGGTGACCATCATCAATGTTTACCAATATGTGGAGGGTGAGTGCCAGGAGGCTGGAACCAGGCTCTGCTCAGTGATGCCAAATGACAGGGCAAGGGGTAATAGATGGAAGCTAAGGCATAGGAAGTTTCATTTAAACATGAGGAGGATTTTTTTCCCTGTGAGGCTGTCAGAACACTGGAACAGGTGGTCCAGGGCAGTTGTGGAGTCTCCCTCTCTGGAGATATTCAAGACCTGCTTGGATGTGTTCCTGTGTGATCTGCTGTAGGTGATCCTGCTCTGGCAGAGGAGTTGCACTGGATGAGCTTTCAAGGNAATAGATGGAAGCTAAGGCATAGGAAG
>VWYK01103964.1:0-10044 GCA_013399775.1 Semnornis frantzii
CCCAAACCATCACAGATCCCAACTAAAATCAAATCTAAATCTCCTATGTCTGCATGAAGCTTTTTGATGTCATTTTGTATTCTCTAGGTAAGATATGTTGGCAAGTGATGTAAAATCAAAAAGCTGGAAAACATTGCAAAGCACTTAGGTGACCCCTGAAAGAGAATGAATCTTCCATTTGCTAGAATTTGAACTACATGTTTAAATTTTTATGTTCTCTGAAGCAATTAAGTAAACGAGTTACCAAATCAGCAAAACTTGTGACTTTTTTTTTTTTAACCCACTGAAAATTTTCTGAAATAAAAAGATGTGGTTAAAAGTAGAGAGGAAGAAATATTTGTGAACAGTATCATAACTGTTGAAGTCTCTGTTGATTCTGAAGTTTCAAATAAGGAATTGCGGCATTTCTTAAATGTTCTTGTAAAATCAGAAATTGCACTGAAAAAAACTTAGGACTTCTGTGGTATCATATAATTTGTGTACCAAGGACTTCTAGGCAATTTGTTAATGTCTACGTTTCTCTGTCAAACCAAGCCTTTGCTTTTTCATTCAATAAATATTTTTTACATGAAAGACACTGGTTCTCTTTAATGGATATATAGACATATATATGCCTAATTTTAAGATTCTATTTCTCTTTCTAATCTAATGCACACCCTGCAGCTTTAACACATCCAGGACATAATGCATACTTCATGCAATACAGCTGGTTGGGATAGGATGACTGCCAGACAAATGATTTCCACATTCTCACTGAATACAAATCACAGAATGCTGGATACTGAATACCAACAGACAAAAAAAGGGAAGAAGTATAACAACTACCTTTTTCTACAATACTGCTTTAGACTAATACTCTTTTTCTGTGCTACAAATACTAACTTAAATAAGCTATTTCCTTGAGACCTAGCACATCTCTATACTCAGACACCTATGGATTATTTCAGCAGCTTCCCGGAGGAGAAGTGAGTTTGTCACAGAAGTTTGTTTCCCCATATATTTACTCCAGCCTTTTCAAACACTCGCATGAAATCTGGCTCTTGATGACGCGTGTGTCTTTATTTCTACCAGGAAGAGATAATTTTGTAGGTATAAATTCCTCAGTGAAACTGAGAAAGGGATAGGAGCAGCAGGGCAGAAACAAGCTCAGGCTGCGTTTTTCTAGACAGATATCAGCATTAGCGAGTGAGTCATACAGTTCAGCGCCTCAGCCAGCGCATGAAAACCTTACCCGGAGTGGTAGCACTCCAAAGCATTCGTGGGGTTGCACTGCCACCTAGTGCACTGCTCAGCCATTACAGCCTCCGTCCAACACGGTTTGGGGTTTTTTTTCTGCTGAAAACACTTGCCTAAGAACTACAACGGGAAGACGTTACAAGGGCTGGCAGTGTGGTTCAGTTATATGAGTAGTTCTGAATACATCAGTATTTGAGCACGGGATCAGAGGTAAGTCAGAGGAAGGGCATGTTTGCTGAACAGAATCATAGGATCCTAGAATCAGTCAGGGTTGGAAGGGACCACAAGGATCATCTAGTTCCAATCCCCCTGTCATGGGCAGGGACACCCTACCCTAGATCAGGCTGGCCAGAGCCTCATCGAGCCTGGGCTTAAACACCTCCAGGATGGGGCCTCAACCACCTCCCTGGGCAACCCATTGCAGGCTCTCACCACTCTCATACTGAAGAACTTCCTCCTCATGTCCAGTCTGAAGCTCCCCACCACCAGCTTTGCTCCATTCCCCCTAGGCCTGTCACTACCTAATAGCCTAAAAAGTCCCTCCCCAGCTTTTCTGTAGCCCCCTTCAGATACTGGAAGGCCACAAGGTTACCCGAGAGCCTCCTCTTCTCCAGAGTGTGCAGCCCCAACTCTTTCAGTCTGTCCTCACAGGAGACAGTACAGTTGGTAACAAATACACTTCTTCACCTCACATAGCTGCACCGTAGTCTGCCTGGGCTTCAGCTGCCAGGACAGGAGATACTACGATTTTCTCTCAATTCACTAACCTGCGGTGCTTCAGCCTGTGCAGTTGACTGCATTTACGTGGTCGAGTGTGACAAGGCTTGCGACAGGGGCCTGTACAGCTGGGCAGGCAAGGTGCCCTACAGCCTCCCAAGCACGTCTTCAGCATGGAGACAGGCACTTCTGTCCATCCAGGCCATCCTCACCAAAGCATGCAACATAGTGGAGCTAACAGGGCCATGGCTGTGAAACTTTGCCCCAGAGATCAGGGCATGACAACTAATGTCAGAAAGCTTAAAGAACTTTCCAGTCCTCACCAGGCTCACATCCATCTCTAAAAATAGAGGGCTGGAAACACTGAACGGTCCCTAAAATCTCGTGCTGTCGATGACAACTGAGTCCAGGAGGGTTTAAAAGCTGAGTGACACAGGTGACACTCAGCGGGCTGAAGGCGGGCCTTACGAAACAACCTCCAGCCTCCTCCACCGCCCCGCCACATCGGACTACGCTTCCCAAGCGCCCCGCTGCCGGAGCGCTGCGCAATTGGCTGGGCCGGCCGGAAAGGGCGGGAAGGGGCGGTGAAGCGCGGCCGCTGGCTGGTGCTGGTAGTGGAGTGGGGCTGCGCGGGACGCCCGGCCCAATGGCGGCGCTGAAGTACGCGGGGCTGGAGGACACGGACAGCGAGGAGGAGCTGCCGCCGGGCTGGGAGGAGCGGACCACCAAGGACGGCTGGGTTTACTACGCCAAGTAAGGCACGGGGGTGGGCGTGCTAGGAGCTGTCCGACCGCCCGCCTCTTCGCCCTGGGGCAGCATCCGCGGAGCTGCCGCCTCTGCCCCTCAGCGCGGGGGGCGGGACCCGCCACTTCCTACCCTTTACCCCACGGGCGGCGGGGGCTGAAGCCGGGCACGGTGACGGGAGAGCGCTCCCCGTGTGACTCTGTTTCCGCGTGCGCTGCTCTCCTGACGCCCGGCAGCGTAGGGGGTGGGCTGGGCTCTGCCAGCGCCAGTCCCGCCGAGCCTAGCGCCGCGGTGGGCGCGAACGGCGGCAGAGAGGCTGGAGGAGCGGCGGGGGAGCGAGCAGGTGGTTCTGCGCGGTGCTGAGAGCCGCTGGGCACAGCCACAGCCTGCTGCCTCCTCCGGGAGTGCTGCTGGAGCAGCTGCGGTCCCTCGTCGGTGCAGGAGCGAGCTGCCACACAGCTGGTGCTGATGCGGTGCGCTTCATGCTTCTGTGGGGAGTCCTTACACAGCATTGTCGTCTTCTGCATTCCTATACGAAGCGAAACTGATTTAGATGAATAAGATGAATAAAATCCCTAAGTTTGACTAGTCTGCTAGTCAAGGCCTTTGGATAAGATTACCTGTCTAAAGCTGCAATTGCTTGAGTAGAAATCCAGACTCACATTATAGCTTGCAAATCAGTGTTTTATACAAGAGTTTTAGAAAGGTGCTGTTGTAATTTGAAAACTTTCTGATCCCGTTTCTACTAATGTCTGTTAAATTCTTTTCTTGCTTCTTTCTTCTATTTTCCTGCCAAGCGTCACCATTTTTGAACGTGTTTTCTGAGTCTGTTAATAGTAGTCTTTAATGAATTGAGGGTTTTTTGTTTCTTCTTCTTGTGAGCAACAAAACTTCAGTCGAAAGCCAAACGTTTGTTTGAAGCTTTTCAGCCTCCTGTGCTCTCCAATTAGTTGGTTTTTTTGTGTGTTTTTTTTTTTTTTTAAAAAAAAAAAATTTTAGTTAAAAAGCCAAACGTTTGTTTGAAGCTTTTCAGCCTCCTGTGCTCTCCAATTAGTTTTCTTTTGTTTTTTTTTTTTTAAAGAAGACTGTATTTTAAAAAGCAAACAAACAAAAAACTTTATTTACCATAGGAAAACAAGTTTTGGATTATATCAGAAAAGTTATTGGGCAATTAAAAAAATATCTTAAAACGTTTCTTTTTCCTACAGTCACCTGGAAGAAAAAACACAATGGGAACATCCTAAGTCTGGGAAGAGGAAACGTGTCGCAGGAGGTTTGTGTTAAGCTTTTGGGATGAACTGAAACTATGTTAAAAGAGTCAGTTGGAGTTTGTGCAGGAGCTGGATCCCATTTTGACCTCTTAGCTGACAAACATCTGGGTGACTTGAGCTTGCAAAATGCAGCTGGTGTCAGTGGTGCTTCACCTGTGTGATTGTGCCTGTGTGGAGCTTTACAGTTTTATGGCTTTCTCATGTTGCTCCAAAACTCCAAAGTACTGATAGCAGGATCAAGGGATTGTTTTACTGTGGCTTGTAAAACATACACTCAAATCAACATTTACAGAACCCTCTGATTGTGTTCTGCTGTCTTGGTGTTCACTTAGAATATAATCCAACTGAAAAATTACTACCAAGAATCTTTTATCAAAGAACAGAACAGAAGGAAGTCCTCTTAGTTTTCATTTTACAACTGAATATTTGTGCCAGCAGAGAAGACAGCCAGTGTTGCAGGACACTTCCAAGGGTGTATGACTTCCTAAGGACCTTGGATCAGTGCCTTAAATTAGATCTTCCCAGAAAGTAGATATGGCATAACTAGGAGGATTATGCTGTTGGCAAACCTTGCTTCTTTTGGCATCGCTTTTGTGACAGTAACTGGATTGATGTTGGTAGATTTTGAGCAAGCTGAATTACAATTAAATATTTTTCATCCAGGATTAAAATACTGGAGATGATATCTATTAAGCACTTCATTAGGGTCTTTCATATAAGAGTTTATTTGGTAAAGACCTGTAATTTTTGTTGTTTTGTTATCCTCCCAACTTCACAGAATCATTTAGGTTCTATTTAAAATAGCCTATACCCACTTGAGGTTTCTGAGCTTTTGCTATGTGTACCATGTAACTTTTCTTACATTGGTTCAATGTTTTTGCTATTTGCTTCATCAGGGTTAGACACTGAACTGTGTGCAGTATAACTGTATATGTACTAGAAAGCATGGCTTCATTTTGCCTGTTTGTGCTATGACATGAAAAAATCTGTATAAATAATGTTTAGATTATCTTTATACTTGACATGGAAGTCGCTACAGGTGTGCCTGATCTCCTGTATGCTGTACTTTTATTGGGCACCAGTGTGGTTAGGGAAGCAGTCCCTATTTCAAGTTCCAATATCAAAGTGCAGCAGGTAGCTGCATCACCTACAGAAATAATGCAGAATTTTCCCACATCTAGTTGAGAAATTACTTCCAGCTTCCAATGGGAGTGTACTTGAATGCATCACAAAAGTAAATGATGTGTGTGTTTCCTAGATCTGCCATATGGATGGGAGCAGGAGACTGATGAAAATGGACAAGTCTATTTTGTGGAGTAAGTATGTTAAAATGTAGAGTACAGACAAATAGGACAACTGTATTTCATGTTGGGTAGCCTGTTTGGAGTTGTTATGCTGTGAAAATGTCAGATGGAATGACTAATAAATGAGTAAGTACAACTTCAGAATCCTTATGTAGATATTGCAGTTGTAGCAGTGTCTAAACACTTGTTTGTGCTTTTCTGAGGTCTGTGTTTGTGGAGTAGCTTGGGTGGCAGACTGAAGTGGCTTGCATATCCATGTCTTGAAATGTGAACTGGCCCTCAGGCAGTGTTTATGTGGGCTTGTTTTGTTTGTATACCTTTACACGGGCGATTTACAGTGTTTTGAACACATGAGATAAAAACAAGATAGCCTCAGCTTTGACTTGCAATGTAAAGCACAGAAAGAACAAGGCTGAGCTAGCAAAGATTTTTAGAAAGGTGAGAGCAGAAAAATTTCTGGGAACAGTTTCCTATGTAGCTTTTTAATGTCAGCCTTAAAATGGGGTAAGTTATCTTAAATGATTTGGCAGAGTGAAACATATTCCCCAGCAAAACAGTAAGTGTAGTCTCTCTGTCCTGTAATTAAGGGCTGAAGGATGAAAGTTGTTGCTTTGTGTCTAAATTGTCTCTGCTAGATTGTTGCAAGGGAGTAGAGCAGGCCCCTTTTGTAGAGCTCCTAGGAGAACATGATCTTCCCTAATAGAATGGGCTTTTCCCTTCACAAAATTCTGCTGTGTCAGGGGTTTGTGTGAAGTTCAGATAGTGCTGTCAACTGTATGAGTACAGTTATGAGTAGATGGAGTCAGAATTGTAAAAATGTCTGATATGAAAAGAATCAGGATCATTTTTACAAAACTGAACAACAACAACAAAAAAGTAGGTTTTGGAGAATTTAAGTAATGCACTGGAATTGTACACAGCAGTGGTTGAAATACATTTAAATTCTAGGTACAGTATACAGAAGGATCCAAATAATTCCTCTGGGGTTTTTTTGCAGCCACATAAACAAAAGGACTACCTACCTTGACCCAAGACTGGCCTTTACAGTTGAAGATAATCCAGTGAAACCTACCGTGAGGCAAAAATATGATGGAAACAGTACTGCAATGGAAATACTCCAGGGCCGTGACTTGAGTGGGAAGGTGGTTATAATCACAGGAGCAAATTCAGGAATAGGTAGGTTAACATTACACATAAGATTGCCATCTTTTACCTTACAGGCTACTTTGCTGTTCAAATATCTGTGTGCTTTTAGTATTCAAACTTGGCTTGCATCATTTCCAACTAAAACTTCTAGTTAGAAGTCTTTGTTCACATTCGTGTAGTACTCTTTAAAAACCTGTGGATGATTTGAAGCTTAGAGGAGAGCTACAGGAAAGAAAAGTTCTGGAACAAATGATTTTATTTTTTTTTAATTTTTTTTTTCCCTGTTAAATGATGATGGAGACATTTTACATTATATAAATGTCAGCCCAGATAGCCAACTGAGTCCTGGGCTGCACCAAGAGAAGTGTGGCCAGCAAAGCAAGGGAGGTGATTCTCCCCCTTTACTCTACTCTCATCAGACCCCATCTGGAGTACTGTGTACAGTTCTGGAGCCCCCAGCACAGGAAGGACATGGAACTGCCGGAACAGGTCCAGAGGAGGCCATGAAGATGCTCAGAGGGCTGCAGCAGCTCTGCTATGAGGACAGGCTGAGAGAGTTGGGGCTCTGCAGCCTGGAGAAGAGAAGGCTTCCAGGAGACCTTAGAGTAGCCTTCCAGTATCTGAAGGGGGCCTACAGGAAGGCTGGGGAGGGACTATTGACAAGGTCTTGTAATGACAGGATGAGGGGCGATGGGTTTGAACTGGCAGAGGGGAGATTGAAAGTGGATGTTAGGAGGAAGTTGTTTGCAGTGAGGGTGGTGAGACACTGGCACAGGTTGCCCAGGGAGGTTGTGGCTGCTCCCTCCCTGGAGGGGTTGAGGGCCAGGTTGGAGGAGGCCTTGAGTGAGCTGTACTAGTGGGAGGTGTCCCTGCCCATGGCAGGGGGTTGAAACTAGATGATCCTTGAGGTCCCTTCCAACCTTACCATTCTATGATATATAAATGAAACCTGTGACAGAGAAGGGAACTTCCCTTGTCCTAGCCAGAAAGGTGATAAAAAGAGTGAGATTTGTTATGACTGCAAGAGAGTTCAGAGAAAGTATTCAAAAACACTTTCCAACAGCAGCAAGTAAACTCAGGTAAAGATTTTCCAAGGAGACTGTAATGAAATTTTTATCTCTGAAGGTATTTTCAAGTCATCTTGATGACGAACTTGTGTCGGAATGTCACACTGGATACTTCTTTAGGGCAATAATATATGTTTATGACTTCTTGAAATCCTCGTTGGTTGTATTTTGTAGCAGGTTTGTAAATCTGTGCAGACACTCAGCGTGTTTAGGGATCTGTTCCATAGTATTAGTCCTATAGTGGCTGAGTATTTGAAAGATTCTAATTAACTGCTTTTGTTTCATTTTATAATGAAGCTTTGGTGCTTAGGAGCTTTGCCTCTCTTCTCAGAAGACAGGATTTCTTCTCCAGCTTCATTTGCTAGGCCTTTGAAGTTTCACAGAGCAGCCTGCCCAGGATGTGCCTTTTTCTGTGGACTAGAGTTATAGAGGACCCACAAGTATTAAAACACTGATGTAGTTTGGTACTAGATTTGAACTTTTTTGGTAAAGGGAGTGATCTACCAAAATCCTGGATAACTGTTAAGCTTTTTTCCCTTTTGTGGTTTGTATTTTTCTTTATGGGGGGATTGCATCAGTGCTGAGTGAGTCCTAATGTCCCTTGTTTGGTGGTTTTTAACATGGGATCTTGACTTCAGTGCATTTCTGAGGGCATTCTTGGAGACCAGCAATGGGCTAGTAGCAGGACTTACCACCCTGAATTCTCTTAATCTTTACCTCTTAATTACTTGGGAGTGTCCTATCCTGCAAGAGGCAAATGAAGACTTTGCAGCTTTCCTGTGGCTTGCAGTTTAGGCTATAAGAGCACACATCCCACTGTCACTGCATGATATGCTGCTACAGATGCCTGTTGCAGCTAGGACAGCAAGTGTTGGACTTCCCCATTTCAATGAAGTATTTGTGCTCCCTGGTAAGGTTTATGTACCAGATTTTTGGCAGAACATATCTTTACATTGCATCCAGCAGATTTGTTTTACATGCAGCTGTCTAGTCTCAGAATGTTTAAGAACTACCTGGGCTCAAATAATTTGCCTTCAGCAGGAGAAGTCCTACTGTTCAGTTTTGCTGAATGAGCTGAAAGTGTTTCATTTATGGCAGAAGTTTCATCTGAGATGTATGGTGCTTTTGTCAAGACTCTCTTTTTTTTATTTACTGTTTCTTCCTTAGTTTATAATTTGGATTGACCACAAGCAAGTGAACACATCCTGCACCAAACCTTCTTTGCTTCCAGCATATATCTACAGATGTAGATGTGCACATACACATGTACTACTTTGAATTCTACTAGTAGGTGAGGGCAGGGTATCACCCCTGGTCAGAAGCACATCAAGAAGAGTGGAGGTGAAGTAAACCATGAACTTATGCTACTGTATGATCTTAGCACATAAGGAGTCCAGAACTGCAAAGGTGGTGTAGTAAATGTGTGATTAAGATGGTGTTATGGCCTATGTAATTCAAAGCTTGGGCATACAGTGTTGCATTTAGTGTTGCTATAGTCCTAGGCTTTGTGTCAGATACTACTTACCAGTTGCTATGGAGTAGGAGTTAAGGAGAAAGCAGTTGTAGGATCTGTGCTTTTTATGTAATCTGTGTTCTTTTTTTTCCCCCAGCTCTAGGGGCTTCTGCACATGATGAGTCTGGGCTGGGCTCGTGCTGGTAATGATTTATGATTGACCTATATGATGAAGAAAAACCAACTTCAAACTCCTTAGTGTAGTGGGAAGGGAACACTCCTCCTTTAGGGGTTGCTAATAGTGTTCCTGTCCAATTGATTTGGATGTAACTGTCAGAATGTGAAGTTTCTTGAATCTGAGTCTTTAAGATTGGTTTTAACTTCACTCAGCTCTTAACTATGCTTTGTGGCATTTGCCAATCTGGTTTGGATGTGTCAGTGTCATGTTGTGGATTGCAGTGTAGAGATTCCTGGGAGTTTTAATATGTCTATACAATTCTTTGGGGCTCCATGTGGAAATACTAATTAACTGAAGCAGAGTTGCATCAGTTCTGGAGCTCATTCCCTGGTTACGGTAGGATTGCAGCTCCGTGCTCCACTTTTTGTTGTAGATGCTCCTTCAAGATGAGTAGAACAAAGATCAGGGTGTAAGTTGGTAGCCTGAAGTCTATCAAAATGCAGAGAAATCCATTTTCAATATATCTTGAGCATCCAGCAAAGTTTGGAAAATCCTGAGAATGAACTTGTTTATTTTATTCATCCTATAAGGACTATAAGATAGCAAAGTAAAAACAGATTGACCAAGGCAGAATATGGTAACTGTCTCTCTTTTAAAATCTAATGCAGAGAGTGCAATGCAGTGCGGGTTGCCAGGAGTGATGGTGGGTTTTTTCCTCATAGTTGAAAAATCTCCTCCTCTTCTGAAAAATAGAGATGGTTCCTTAATTACTGAGGGAGTGCTGTGGATGACTTAAGCAGTGTTAGAGTTCTAGTGGAATCACATGTCTTAAATGTGTAAAGGGATGTGGTAAATTAATTAATGCGACATGATATATAAAAATATTAACAGTTTATTAATATTAAATATTCAGAACTCGCATCACCCC
>VWYK01104075.1:0-33283 GCA_013399775.1 Semnornis frantzii
TCTGCAGGTCTCTTCCAACCTCTGTTGTTCCGTGATTGTGTATCAGTGTGTCCAAGTGCTGAAATGATGGCAGTGCTTTTACTGAATGGGCTTCCAAGCTTTGTGTGGCTGAAACACAAGTCTTTGTCAGCATTTTCTCAATGACTGGGAAAACAAGAAGAATATTAATAAAGTCGCTTAACATGGCATTTGTTCATGTAGATCATTCCTCTCCATTTAATCCAGGATTCTGAAGTTTGCTGTTTCTGTCTTGGTGAATCAGGTCTAAGAAATCCACTTCTTAAGACTCATATTCTCAAGACACAATCTATGTCACCCTTCTCTCAGATGAAATGACTTCTTAATAAAAAAATCCATCTGCAAAGGTCTAGAGATTATTTTTTCTTTCCATCATGTGCTGCTGAGAAGAAACTCCTTTGGAAAAGAGCCTCTCCAGAACTATGAGTACCCCTGAAATGCACTGACGTGTTTATACTTTTGGTGGTGCTTGGAATTTTGGTTTGCCAGCCTCTGAGCAGCAGCTGACAGAACAGACACTGAGCTTCAGCACCAATTAAAACCAAGCAACTAGCTAAATTATAATCAACAGTTTTCAAAGTGAATGCTGCTCAGATATAGTCTGGGAATACCTCAAATTGCATACTCCCTATCTACCACTGACCAAGAGTGGGTTTTCTATGAATTGCTAAAGCTTTGATCCCTTATCAACCAGAGCAGCACGAAGCTGTTCCACCAGACTAGTGAACAATGCAGGCGTGAAAGTATTAAGAGCTTTCATGGTCTGCTGCTGTTGAATGCAGAGTAAATGCCATCAGCCAATAATTGTTGCTGTGTTGTTTCACATCCTGTAATCTGTGATTCTCTCCACCCTGCCCAATTTTTTGTCTTTTGTCTTCTATTCTGGAAGATGCTGAGATCCTGAAAGCATGCAGATGCAGTTGTCTGCCTGAGTAAACTTCACTTTCACAGAAAATGGTGAGGTTGATCTAATACACTTAGGAAAAAGTACAGTTTGCTGCTCAGTGGCTTCTGGTAGACAATTTCAGTCTTGGGCCACTACAGTATGATATTCATATTGGGAAAAGAGAGTATCACTGTGGTTTAAGTATGTTAGCTAGCCCCAAATCATGACCATAGAAGCAGAGCTCTGCATAGATCTGTACAGTAAGCTAATGCAAAGAATAGATAAACTTAATTTTGTTTGTCCTTGTTGCATGTTCCTGTCACAGCATTTCCGAAGTGCAGTTGCCTTTTCTTTAGCACCTTTAACAGCATTCATGGGCAGTAGGAGTTGTGTGGTTCTGTCATCTGTCGCAATTAAATGAGAAATAGTGAACACCAGATAATAGTAAACACTTGGATGTTAGGTCATCAACTTGAATACTGGAAGAATCTCAACTGAATTGGTCAACAAGCAATGTTTATTATGATTAGGAAGACATTTCCTAGTTCAGCTCACAATTGCTTTCTTGGTAGTTCACAAAGATAGTGAGTTAGCAATCAAAGCAACTTAGAATTGTCAGGGTTGGAAGGGACCTTAAGGATCCTCTAGTTCCAACCCCCCTGCCATGGGTAGGGTCACACTAGATCAGGTTGCTCAGAACCCCACCCAGCCTGGCCTTAAAGACCTCCAGAGATGGAGGTTCTACCACCTCCTTGGGCAACTTATTCCAGTGTCTCACTACCCTCATGGTGAAGAACTTCTTCCTAACATCCAATCTGAATCTACCCACTTCTAGTTTTACTCCATCCTCTCTAGTCCTTACACTACCTGACATCTTAAAAAGTCCCTCCCCAGCTTTCTTGTAGTCCACTTCAGATACTGGAAGGCCACAATAAGGTCTGCTTGGAACCTTCTCCAGACTGAACAGCCCCAACTCTCACAGTGTGTTGGCATGTCCCAGTGTCACTACAACTTGAAATAACAGCTGAGCCCAGCCTCGTCATCTGCCACAGCATCCACTGAGAGCTGATAGAAGTTGCAAAGCTCTAAGATGCTCTCTGTCAATGGCATCACACTCCCAGACATCCCAGCTTGCCTCATCTGACTGGCCAAGCACCTGCCCTTCCAAAAGAGTCTGTGAACTGTCATTGCTGCTTGTGCCATTCTTCTGCAGGTGTCACCAGAAACCCTTCAGGTAGCCACCTGGATCACTGTTCAGAGTTAGCCATGTTTTGCCAGAGATTTTCAAATCACAACAGGGCAGGGGAAAAAAGATTGTGCTTTTTTAACACTGTAAATGTGGATTCCTCATTCTCATCCATGTTACTGAGGGATAAAACTTCCTCATTAACAAAAGTGACAATGATGCTCTGTGGTATTGTAGTGGGATGCAGACAGGAAGCAGAGAATTGCCTCTAAATCTTCTGTTGTCCAAAGCTTGCAAGAGGAGAATGAAAGTCTTCATGGCCAGCCATGCACATTGCATTCCCATTACTTAGCTCTTTTCAACTGTCTGCTGACAGCAGCCCAGCACAGTGTGTTGGCAATTGTTCCATGTGCTATGGAGCCACCAGCCTGGCAGAGGTATTTAGCTTTCCAATGAGAGGGCTGTTTTGTTCTTAGGATTGGTAGAACTTATCTGTATCTTGTGCCAGTGAAGACTTGGTAGTGCCTTCTTGAGCAAGATCTCAGCGCTGCTGCAGGCAGGCTACCACTTAGCATGTAGAGCTCACCTGAAGGAGAGCTGTTGGTGGGCTCTGGGGTGTACACCACAGAGTCAGAAGCCCACACAGGGCTTGTGCTCCTGTAGGAATTGCAGTCTCCAAAAGGTAATTGCACAACCAATTGGATAGGTTTTCATTTTCACTTGTGGGACCTTGTCCACCCACAATCTGGGAATGCCTTTCTAAAGCAAGTTGCTTTCTCCTGGCTTGGCCCCTGGGTTTCCTGTTCCTTCACTGTGACTGTTTTAAGCTGGCATTTCTTGTAAGCTGGGGGTGAAGAGATGTGGTCTATGGTTTTGTGGTGGAATTCAGGCTATGAATACAAAACCTGTAACAAGTGTGATTAAGTGGCTCCTGCTAAGCAGGTGAATAGAACAATGGGACTTTTATTTTCCCCTCAACATGTATTGGATCACTTTAAAAGAAAGCAGCCCTGGCCAAGGCATTGCAGTGTGTTTCAGAAGGTTTGGTTGCTCCTTCTGATGCATATTTGGTAATCTCTGCTCTTAGTATGTCCTCACCACATAAATGCTCTTCTGCAAATGAAAGCAAGCTTATTAATTGTTTTATTTGACTCCTGTCATCTTACTTCTTCACCCCAGGCCACTACTACAAAAACGAGTTAATTGTGATTTTCGCCTAGGGCAGCAGCTTCTCTGTTGCTAGCAGCCAGAGTTGTATGAGAGTGTCCTGCCTGAGGACCATATTCCCACTGATTCCAGAGAGGCTAGCTGGAGAAACAGATTCATTGCTGTGTCCTCCATTGAGGCATTCGCCTCTACCACTCCCAAGAAAAATACAGAAATACAGTTCTTTTGTTTAGACTGGCTTGGATTTTTTGCAGGAGGGGACAGAAAATAGGATTTTTTTTTTTTTCCAACTTAAATGGGCAATTTTTTACTTTGGGTGTTGTGCAGCCTCCCATAAGAGTTTTCTATCACAGTGTTGAGCATTTTTAAGAGAAAAACACTATTAAGGACTTCATGTGAGGCACACAACAGTCAAATGCTGAATGTCTCTGTACCGTTCAGCCAGTCAAAACCAAATGGTGTCATTTTCTAGGCAGGGCTTTCACTCTCACTGTAGAGACCAGACTTTGTACACTTAAGAGACTAAATGTCCAGCTGGAAAATTAATTATCAGAAGAAAAAGAAAAAAGAGTTCTTCCCTTTTCCTGCCATGGTGTTTTCAGCTAACTGAAGTGAATGTAGTTTGAAAAAGTTACATTTTCAATGATGATCTCTTCTCACATCACTCAAATCCCTGACCCTCATGGCAAGTACAACATCCCTGCCCCTGTAAGTGAAGGTCAGGTTTGAAGCCACCTGAAGAAGCTGTAGGTGTGTCCATGGGAACCGAGGTGCTGCATCCCAGGCTGCTGAGGGAGCTGGCTGATGTAGCTGCCAAGCCATGCTCTGTCATGCTTGAAAAGTCGTCATAACTGCTGGAGCCGGAGCCGTGCCCTTTGTTACCTGCTCCTTTTTAACTGATTCATTCCATGCAAAAAGGCCAACCTTGGGGAATTTAATGCCATTTGGTAAAAGTTGCCTCATAAATTGTTTTCCTGCAGAGTTAGGTGTAAGCTTGTGGAAGGGCTGTGCTGGAGAGCAGGAGAATGTGGTAAAGGGAGGAGAGCGCTCAGGCGAGAGTGCTTTCATTGCACGTGTCAAGAGTTTGTTTTCCACAGTAATGCTTTTTTCATTAGTGCCTCTGCCTGTAATAAAAAGGCAAATTAACAGAGACTGATTGAATGAAAGCAAATAATGGCTAGCATATGTTTTGTCATAGTCATCTAATTAAAATATCAGGAAATAACAACAATGCAACTTGAGTTTTGTATTCAAATTCATCGTTTGCATTGGTGATGCTACCAAAAGGCTGATTTAAAAGTAAGAAAGAGGAAACAGCTTTGAACAGGGTAAATGTTTTACATTATTTCTGCAAACAAGCAGTGCAGTGTTGTTTGTATGTTAAAGGCTTGTGTTTGTTACATGCTGTATAACACATGGTGCTTTACCTGGGAAGAAAGCTTGTTTGCTGACATTTGCTTCAGAACTTGCAGAGCTTCAGCATCTTTTTGACAGGCACACATTCTCCATAAGCACAGTAGTGCTTGGCTGGTGGATCAGCTTTTAGGTGGGTGTGTTTTCCATAATCAGTCTTAGAATGAGAAAATAAACTCATATATACATTTCTTGGACTTTTTGTTGTTTAATAGGCTTGTTAGTGTTTTCTCTTCAAAATACAAACTGTCCAAAGCATCTGAATAGGGCATGTGTACTGCTGGTGCAACATGGAGTACCTGGTACCAGCTTGTGTTGGCCTCTGCTGCTGGATCCAGTCACATGTGCTACAGGCCTGCTGAGATCACTCACGCTTCCCAGTCCATAGGCAGGCCTGTAACATCTGCTCTGGTCCTCAGCTTAGCATCTTCATGAGGCTTTTTATATTGGATCTCAGGATTAAAGGGATTGAACTTTAGAGTTCTGTCTAAAAGTAGATTGTCGTAAAATTCAAGTTGAGGACACATGTGCTAAAATCATAGAATCTTAGAATGGTCTGGGTTTGAAGGGACCTCCAGAGGTCATGTAGTCGAATGCTCTTGCAGTAAGCAGGGGCATCCTCAACTACATCAGGTTGCCCAGAGCCCTCTTGAGCCTCACTTTGAGTATCTCCAGGGTTGGGGCCCCAACCACATCCCAAATGTTCTTTCATTCAGCACTGATTCTGCTGAGTGTTTCTAATGCTGGAGCTTGACAGTGATGCATGTCTGATAGAAGAAGCGGCCAGAAGGAGGTCAAGGGCCACATCTTGTGGTTTGCATGCTTGCTTTTAACAGCAGTGGAGAGTATGCTGCTCCCTTGAACTGCTCTTGGTAGAGCAGTCTTTTTCTGTGGGTGCTTGTGTCCTGTGGCAGCAGTGGGTGACTGCCACGTCCTGCAGACAAGTGGTGTTGCCGGCCAAGGTGTGTGTGTGTGTGTGTGTGTGTGTTCAGTTTGGTCAGTGAGCTCTGAGGAGTGTTTGAAAGTGTCTACACCACCTCCTATTGCTTGGGAGGACAGTAGCTTCTGTGGTGTATCTTCAGCAGCCTGGCTGCTTTTAGGGATCTCAGATCAGGCTCTCAGAAGTAGCTTTTGGGGATGAGGGGTTTTTTTTTGTTTGTTTTGTTTTTTGCGTTTTTTTACTTAAGCTATAGAGACCTTTCAGCAGCACAGCAGCTGCTGTTTGACTTAGACCTCAGCTGCCTTCCTAATGAAATCAGTGCTAATTAGTCTCTTGTTTGGGCTTCTTGGAGGTAATTTCAGGGGTGGGTAGAAGAAACTCCATCCCTTCTCCTGTAAAGTGAGTTGGGGTTTTAGAGCAGCATTTACTACACCATTACTCTGAGCTCTCTATTCCCTGAAGCCCAGGAGAGGCAGCAAAGTACCTGCACTGCTGACCCATGCTTTGTCTGACTGCAGAGGGTACCAACTGCAAGGGTTAGAGAGCTCTTCCAGGGACCAGTCCTGAAAGGAAAGCCTGTAAGCCTCGTTCCATGTGATGGAAGGTGTGAAAGCTGTGAAGATCACCTCTAACCTGTGGGTGAAGGTGCCTGTGTTATGTGGCAAGGCCTGCAGCTCCTGTGTAACATGGTTAGACAGTTTGCCTTCAGAGAAACACCTCTGTTAGTAGTTTGCACTTCAAAATTAAAGAAATACTTCTGTGCTGTGTTTGACTGTTTAAGACTTGCTTTCTCACATTATTACTTAAAAACAGGTGGACACAGATATTTACTATTGAACAGTTTAACTGCAGGGGATGTAGAGCATCAGTATGAGAAGTGACACAACTGCTCAACACGATCTTTTTGCCATCGTTAACAAAAGCTACCTGTGGATGAAAATGTCCCTGATATCCTTTGGGGACACCATTTAGGGTTCAGAAATCACATTTATAGAATAAATTTCCAGATTTTAATCACTCAAGCACATGCTGTGTGCATTGCCTATGTCTCCTCTGAGCATTATCTTCTAAAAGTCTTTTACGCAGGCTGAGTCTGGTGCCTTTGACCAAGAAATACAGCAAAAACTGCAGTCAGAGAAGGGGGAGATTTGCACATCTCTGCCCTCAGTCAGCTTGAAATAATGAATGTTAAGGTTTCGAATGCAGGAATCAGAACATGACATAGCTTAGGACTTGAAGGTGCACAGCTGGAAAGTTTAGGACAGAATAGTTTCCAGTTACCTCGATTATAGGTGGCACTGGAGACAGACTGCAGGCACCGATTGCTAGATGGTGGCAACATTAGGAGACAAACATTTTAATTGCAGGACAAATAAAATCCACAAATGCTTAAACATGTTTTTCCTTTTGTAACAGGTGATAAATCAACATTTGCATGAATCACTGATTTAAAGATCCATTAAACTCCCACTTTAATCTTCTAATAGTTTCTTCCACTAAGGAAGAGTCAAAACAAGAAAGATGATTGTGATGAAACAGAAATGGTTTCAGAATTTAATCCACACCCACTTTTTAACATCAAGAATGCTTTTCTTTTTATTTTGAAATTTCAGGAGCTCCAATTTCAAAGACTTACCAGAGAACTGGAAGTGGAAAGGCAAATTGTGGCTAATCAGCTAGAAAGATGTAGGCTGGGAGCAGAATCACCAAGTATCGCCAGCACAAGGTACAGGTCCTCATGACTTTGCTTTCATATGTCCCATCAATTAAAGGGCTTTTTAGTGGTGCTGATGTCCTACATATAGATATTGTCACTAAGAGCTGTTCACCTTCCATTCATATCTGAAGTCTTAAAAAATGCAAGTTTGCTATAAGGAGTTATGGGACAATTTAGAGACCTCTGTGGTAATTAATGCCATTCGCAATACAGTGCATGTAAAGCTTTCATTTCTCCTTAAATATGTTGACTTGACTATTAGCATTCATCCAAAGAGAAATAAAAATAGGCTTTATACACATTTGTATGGAAGTAGCAGTGCTAGTTAAATGCAGTAACCCAATTACTGTTTTTTTCCTGAATTAGCTGTCTAGTTTCACCCAGCATTTCTGAAATACTGTCTGTTGTTACCTTTGTTTCCAGGGGACAGCCTGCTCTGATTGCACTGTTAGCATGTTTGAATAGTGCAAAACACACCTGATGCACCTCACACAACAGTGACAGTAACTAGACCAAAGCATTTTGTTATATTTTATCTGGAACTAGTATTCTGATTTATTTTTTTTTTAAGTTTAATTTTACTTACTTAGCAAACTTTTAAACTCTGAAATGTACTTGGCCGCTCCTTCATCTCCAGTGTATCAAACGATTGATAACCCTTGAGTCTGAAAGCCTTGATAACATAATATTCTCTTGTGAAACTTTTATACCTGTTTGGGGTTTCAGAGAAAATATTTCTGCAAGTTAAATGGAAAGTTGGTTCTAAAAAACTTAAGAAACAAAAGGTGATTATTTAAAGAGAGGAATGTGTGAAATTCAGCATGCCAGCTATCCCAGTTGATTCATACCTCAAAATGCCTCACCAAAGTTGTCATTTGACAGAGTTGCCAATGTAATGAGAAACTGAGCTATTCAAAAACAACCCTTGGACAAGGTGACTATTTTATACCCTGTCTTCCCTCTCAATCCAAAGATTTCTGCAGCTGGTGCTCATATTTCGTTTTGCACACCGAAAGAAGGTTGAATTCCTATAAAAGAATAAGTTAGAAGTTTCAGTTACTTTATACTTTCAGCCAAATTTCATTAGTCTTGAATGTCCATTTCCAGTGGGGGGAAAAAAAAGGTACCTGCGGGGGGGATGGAAAGGTACCTGTGTTTTCCCCAAGCTAGGTGGTGTTGCTCAGGCCGACAAGAAATTGAACAGAGAGAGGGCAAGGAGGAGAGGCTTGGGAACAGCACAATGTGTTGAGAGATGGGTCAGCCAACAGCCTGCTCCCAGAAACATACAGTAGTTAAGCATTTGGAGAGCAAGTTCATGTTTCTCCTAGCCAGGTGTAAGAGCAGCCTGACAGGCTTATAGAAAAACAAAGCACAAACCAAAGCAGTGCTAAAAACTGAAGGAGCAAACCCAACTAAAGCTAAGGTGCACACACGTCTTTATTTTGATCCTTTGTCCAAGTGCTCTGTCCCTGAGGGAATCAGCAGTGCTTTGTTTCAAAGGTGGTGCTTTAATCTCCTTTTATGTGGTTCAGACGGTCAGCAGCAGTTCATTTCAGAGGTCCAGCTGAAGGCTTTGTTGACCTTGGTGGCTGTAGAAGTGCCTCTGATTTACACACATCTAAACTGGACCTCAGCAAGCTGGTGGTGGCCTGGAACTGGTGGTGCCTTGCCAAGCAGTGGCTGACATGAAAGTCACAGGTTCTTTGTGGCCACAGGGGCCTGTCCTGGTGGGTGCAGCATGGGCTTCAGGCTGCTCTGTCTGTCAGTCAAGCTGTCTCAGTGAGCCAGCTGGCAACAGCTGGTGAGAGAAGGGGGAGATGCGACGTCAGTACCCTAAACCAGCTTAAGCTGCTGCAGCTAGATCATGGAGCTTAGCAGCTGGGCTTTGTGGCTCTGAGCCCAAAGGCTGGCACAGGGTGGACTGCAGCAGTTCTGATGTGCACCTGGACAGATCCATTGGGAGGTAGACACCAGCGATCAGACTGTCACCTACCTGAGTGCCCCTGAGAAGGATTCATTTTAGATGCATGGTTCATTCTGTTAGTGCTGGTCCTTACCTACCACGTGTTGCTCTGTGCACATCAACACAGGAAACAGAGGTACCAGCTTTGTTGCCCACCTGCATTACAACTGCATTGTAAGTGCAAGTAACACAAGAAGCTGGCTGGTTTGCTCTCTGAAGAGAAGTCTGAAAGGTGAGGACAAGAGCAGATCTGTGGATCTGAAGCAGCTGTGGCATCAGGAGTGCAGAAGGGAAGCACTGGATCAGCTGCAGCCCTGGATTCCCATGGCTTTTCTTCTGTGTACCCAGAGATTACTTGCCTGTTAACATCACTTCTTCCTATAATTGTGTTTATAAATTGGTATTCAACACTTGTAAGATATTTGCTGGCACCCTGTACATCTTCAAACCTCTTAAGAGCCTCCCAGACAGATGCAGCACATTCCATCTGATGCAGCTAGGCTTGGTGCTGGCTACCAGATGTGTTGGAGTATGTGCTGATTCAGGCAGATGTCAGTGTGTACCATGGGGCAAGAGTCAGAATGACTGTGTCAGACCATCTAATCTCCCAGGTGGGAGTTGTGCCATGACTGGCACTCAGCTGCTTGTTTTCCTGAGGTATTTGATGTAGCTCATAAAAACTGAGTGGTGTCAGGAGCCAAAAGCCTCGTACTTGCTAATTTCGTTGCAAAATGCTGCACTCACAGCAGCAGCCTGTCACAAAGGCTTTAACAGAAGACAGATACAGCAGTGGCACAGCAGATTGCATCAGGATGCAGGGCTTTGAGCACCAAGTGCTGGGCAGTCAGGCTGAGCAGTAATGCGCCTCCCCAAAGCCTTCTTAGCTGTGTAGAATTTAGCATGTTTCATCACCAGGGATGGTTTATTGTCTCTGTTTTACTCAGCATCAGCTGAAATATTCCCTGCACTTCCTGTGGCAGCAGAAAATACTCCAAAGTGTCTCTGCTTTACCCAGTGCCAGCTGACATATTCCCTGCACTTCCTGTGGCAGCAGAAAATACTCCAAAGTGTCTCTGCTTTACCCAGTGCCAGCTGACATATTCCCTGCACTTCCTATGGCAGTAGAAAATACTCCAAAGTGTCTCTGCTTTACCCAGTGCCAGCTGACGTATTCCCTGCACTTCTTGTGGCAGCAGAAAATGCTCCAGAGTGAATCAGTAAAACGCTGCACCCTGTGACTGAAGGCTGTAAGCTTCCTCGGAAAGAAAGGATGTGGCATTTTGTGGTCACACTTCTCTCATCAAATGAGATTGCTGATAAAAGTACCAGAGCAGGTAGCAAAAGTAAGCAGAGCTAGTAGTTCTGCTGGGAAGTTGGCAGGCTGTGGTGCTGAGCTGCAACTTCTGTTCTGCCTGTGAGACCTTCCAAGCCACCTCCACCTTGGATTCTTCTGCAGCATGTGGGAGCAGGTTTGTCCTGACAGGACTGCTCAGACTGAGCTAGCTGGGCTGTAATTATCCTCACAGAAAGTGGTTTCATTTTGTTCCTATGACATATCAAATATTTCAGTCTTTCCAAGAGGTATACTTGAACTTGTGCATATTGCAGTACATGATGTCACCAAACTTCCATGGCAAATTACAAGCTCCTTAAATGCCACCTTTTTAGAATCAATCTGTGCTTTCAGGGTGGGAAGAGAGGAGGAATCAGGACAATTAAAACAGTTTATTTGTTTGCTCTAATATTACACTTACTGTCATTTGATTTTAAATTAAAGAGCTACATGAAATTAGGAAGTAAGGAAGGATATATTTACTGTTCTTTGCAGCTCTTCAGCTCATGACAAAAGCAGGCAGCAATTCATAGAATCATAGAATAGGCTGGCACTGGGAGGGACCTCCCAAGGTCATCTAGTCCAAGCCCCTCTGCAGTCAGCAGGGACATCCTCAACTAGATCAGATTCCCCAGACCAGGCACTTGAATTTCTCCTCACTTGAATATCCAAGCCTCACCTTGAATATCTCCAGGAATGAGACACCCCCCCCCGACCTCCCTGGGCAACCTGTTTCAGTGTTCCGCTACCCTCCCAGCAATGAACTTGTTCCTAACATCCAATCTAAATCTGCTTTTCTCTAGTTTGAAGCCATTGCCCCTTGTCCTATCACCACAGGCTTTTGTAAACGGTCTCTCCATCCTTCTTGTAGGCACCTTCAGGTACTGGAAGGCTGCTATTAGGTCTCCCTGGAGCCTCCTCTTCTCCAGGCTGAACAACCATAACTCCCTCAGCCTGTCCTTGTAGCAGAGGTGCTCCAACCCCCGGTCATTTTCATGGGCTCCTCTGGACCTGATCTATCAGGTCCATGTCCTTCCTATATTGAGGGCTCCAGAGCTGGGTACAGTACTCCAGGTGAGGTCTCACCAGAGCAAAGTGGCAGAATCACCTCTCTGGATCTGCTGGCAAAGAATCTTTTGATGCAACCCAGGATGACAGGAGACAGTAAGGGATGACTTCAGGTCAAGACCTCCCAGGTGATCATCAGGGTGCTACTGGAAGGCTGTTTTGGGCCAAATTGGATGTCACATTTAGCCTAACAATTTAGAAGAAACATGTATTAATTCTGTCACTAGGAGCTAGCTGGGAGCTCCTTGTCATGTTAAAGTAACCAGCAGCCAGGTGCCCTGAATATTGCTTATGCTGAGGTAGTGCCCCTCTCCATTGCAGAATGGGGGAAAATCACAGAATTGTCAGGGTTGAAAGGGGCCTCAAGGATCACATAGCTCCAACCTCGCTGCCACGGGCAGGACACCTCACACTAAATCAAGTTGCTCAGAGCCTCGTCCAACCTGGCCTTAAAAACCTCCAGGGGAGGGGTTTCCACCACCTACCTGGGCAACATGTTCCACCCTCATGCTGAAGAACTTCTTCCTAACATACAATCTGAATCCACCCACTTCTAGTTTTGCTCCATTCTCCCCAGTCCTATTGCTGCCTGACACTCTAAAAAGTCCCTCACCAGCTTTCTTGTAAGACCATCCTTAAGATACTGAAAGGCCACAATAAGGCCTCCTCAGAGCCTTCTCCTCTCCAGACTGAACAACCCTAACTCAGCCTGTCCTCGTAGGAGAGGAGCTCCAGCCCTCTGATCATCCTCATTGCCCTTCTCTGGAAACATTCCAGTGCTTCCAGATCTTTCCCATAATAGCGGCTCCAGAACTAGATGCAGTTATCCCTTCTGTTAGAAACTGGTCTGTGCTGGAACTGCTTTAGATGTTCCAGATTTTCATGTATTGCAAATCTTCTGTGATCATGTGGCTGTAGACTTCAAATTGTCTCTATCTCAAATCATGTGAAGATCGGGGGTTGTTCTGTTACTGTTCAGACTGCAGCAATGTCTTGTGACTTTCACTTCACAACTTGAGCATAGACTGTCTTAGATTTACTTCCCCTGGTTTTCAGAACAGCCTCACTCAGTGTCCCTTCTTCTGTCTTTACTATTTGATTGACGTGCCCTTACTTTGGAATTGGCTGCTTAAGGCACCTGAACAGAAATGAGGGCTCTGCAGTTGTCTGAGCTGTACTATGATTCCTGCAGCTGAGCCCTGCATGGGAGTGTCAGAGACCAGTGTGACCTTCCCTGGCAGCTTCTGCCTCTTCAGTGTGGCCAGCTCCTGAGCTGGGTGTTGGCCTCCTTCTCTAAGCTGGGAATCCAGATGGGAAAAGTCTTTCAGAGCTGTCACTTGACCTGGTACCAGTGATACCCAGTATGTTTTGTCTCCTAATGACTTCAGACAAGCCCTTTTTCTTTTTATGAGTTCTCACCACGTCGGCAGCTGGTTGAGTTTTGTGTCTAAGACATTGGCTTTGAAGTACAGCTGTGAATGGCAAAGGAAAGGTGTGAAATTAAGAAAGGGAGAAAACAAAACACAGAAAACCAAGGAAAACAAACAAACCAACAAGAAAAACAAATACAAAGGGAAAGAAAATCCAAATAATTAGGAAATAAGGAAAAAAAAGCTGCCAAGGATCAGAAAAGTGACTACCTTGGTTTCGGTTCAGCATGTGTGCATGCTCCATCCTCAGTTAACAAATGTTTGTGTTACTGACTAAAAAGGTTTCAGTGTGTTTACTTTATATGCACTTAGTGTTGTTTTTATTTCACTTATGCTTTATGCTCTTGCAAAGCAGAGGAGCTCTTGAGAAGGGAAAGTCCCTTTCATGCACATGACTGTCAGATATTTTATCTCTGCTTTTATAGCATTAAAAAAGAGCTGCTATTACTGTAATAATGTGTAGTCTTCAATTAAAAAAACTTAGAGAGAGATGCATGCCACTCCAAACTGTTCTGAAGGAAAAATCTCATTTCTTCATGTCTACCCTACTAACCTAGTTCTTTTCCAAGGATAATAGCAAGCTGAGAGTAGGTATTTTTAGAAGTGCACCACATGCAGGCTGCCTTCAGCTGTGTTTTGCCTTAATTTCAGGAAGAGACACAGTAAGTAGTTAATGGCAGCAGCTGCTCACTGCAGTGACCAGTATTTGACCATACTGCCTTTTTAGACAGGGGAAGAAAGTGCTTTAGACCTGGTTACCAGAGCTGAAAGATTTTATAACTTCAAAATATTTCATCTCTAAGGTGCCAGAATGAGATGGTGGAGTCAGTAGGTGGTAGATGCTGGACTGCTGCAAGAACGATTGAATAAGAATTGAGTCAAATTACTCCTGAGTAGCTTTCTGCTTGTGACTCATAGTCAGAACAACCTTCATTGCTCTTAAGTCTTGTACACATGAAGGTTTGAGTAGCCAGATATGTGTGCAGAGATATCTTTGGGGGTTTTGTAATCTTTGTCTTGTAAGAGTCAAGAGTTTCTGCATGCTTAGTGCTCTGTACCTCTGCCAGGACCTCAGAATGAGGTCATCTCATTAGCAGGAGTTTGGTTTCCAGAAAGCCTGAAGAATAAACTAAAAGGTGAAGGGTGTAAAGCTCGATGTTCAGGCAGCATGAGAATTCTGGGGCCAGCATTCACAGGAGCTGTCAAATAGGCTTCATATTTTCTCATTTCAGTGGAGCAAAGTGCTAATGAATAGGCTAGCAGTGACTGATTAAAAAACCCATTATATCCAGATTTACTCGGTGAAGAGTAAAGAGTATACTCTGTAAAGAACTGGTGGAGATTAACTTTCAGAACTCAACTTTCAATAATTAAAATTCATTCAGTATTACTCAAATTCTTTTGAGTTCGCTACCAGTTTTGGTACAAATTTCCTTATGAATTTTTAACAATAAAAATACTGTTTAAAGGTTTCATCAGGACAGTTCAGTTTGCAAGCAAAGAACCAGCAGAACTGCACAGAATTTAATTTGCCATGCAGTTATAATCCCCCCAAACATGCCAAGGACACATCCTGGAGTGAATGTACTTGTTGGATTCAAGGGTAGTGAACTAGAAATGAGAAGTATTTTCAACTTCTTTAACTTGAATGCACTTTAGCCCAAGGCTGTGGAAAAACTCAAGTTTGGTGGAATCAGCACTGTATGGTGCTCTGGAATAGCCAAGTGATGGTAGCTCCTTTGTTCCAGGTGTCTCTGGATACAAAGCTTTCTGGCTTGTGTGTCATGTTCCCTTGGACTGTTCTTCTGCAGAGAAAGTTGTCACAGCTTAAGAAAGAACCTTCTGCAGCCATTCCTTGCCTCTTTTTAGCTGGAGGCCACGAGCTTTCCTGAAACACCCTGGCAAGTCCTGTCATGCAAAGTCTGGCTTTGTTCAAATCCCAATCCTTGTAGTTTAATCCACCTCATTTGTGCTGGTGCAACAGAACTGGTGTAACCACAGAGACTGAGTTTTGGGGAAAACAGCTGCTGCTTGTTGCAGGGTTAGTTCTTAGACTACCTTGGTTAAACCCACAGGGTGACATTCAACTGAACTAGTTGCTTCTCCCGCTTTGGTTGTGTTTGTATTCTTGTTTAGTGTTTCTGACACTGGACTTGAGTTGCAGTGCTGCTAGATAACCTCCTCTTTGTCTAAACTTAAAATATTTGTGCTTCTGGGCTTGGACAAATGGTCCTTCAGGAAAGAGAAAACACCTGTGAGAGTTCAAGCGTACATCTGAACATGGGAGTCTGTGTTTGAGCACTCTTCTTTCCACAAGCATCTGAGAAAGACACTGGAACACAAACTTCTGAAAGAGTTGGGCCAGGAATGTCTCAGTCTGGAGCTGAGGTCTTCACCTGTAATGCTGTGCAACAAGTTTCAGTCTATTCCACTGACCCACTTGATGCACATTCTGAAGGAAACTAAGGACACTAAAGCTGTAGACTGAAGGAAAGAACGACCAATACCTTGTGAAAAATCTCTTACTACATACCTAGAGATGAAGTTGGCTTTCAGGTCCTTGAAGCCTGCCTTCCGATTCCCCTTTTTCTTTCACAACAGTTGCAGTTCAGCACTCTATATACAAATACCAAATACTTTGCTTCCAAAAAAAAGGCTCGTAAATGAATGTTTTTATTTTAGGCAATGAGTATCTGGTATTGTTCATGTGCTGTGCTGAGGTCTCTTGTAATTGGTAGCTGTGTTATAAAACAGTCAAATAAATAGCACTGGTTTAGGAGTAGATCTGTCTTGCCAGAAATCACATTTGAGCACGAGCTGATACTTTTAGACATGACAAGGTCTGATGGACTTTCCTGGTTTTCCTATAAATAGCTTTTTGCAGCTTAGAATCATTGCAAAAAATGATTTAACGTTTGAAGTTTGATGGTTCATGTGCAGAATAGGGAATTCTATAATGTTAGGGGAAAATGCATCTAACGTGGATGCATTTGCAGGGGAAGTTGTGTGTCAGTGCTGTTATGGGCACGTACAGGAGCGTGGCTTTGTGGAAGAACAGAATGGTTGAGATAGTTTGATAGCAAGTAGTTATCGGAAGAATACTAAGAGAAAATGGGTTGCCTCTGATACTTGGCACCCGCTTTATCTTGTGACATAGTCATTCCTTAGGGCAACTCTTTAACCTCGATGGTGTGAAATCTGTTCTCTGTTCACCCTTAGCTGTGTACTGTTGTGGTGTGGTTTGGCTTCTCATCCCAGGCAAAGGGTCAGAATTTTCTCTCTGGTAAACTGGGAAACAGAATAACAGCAAATATTGTGAGTCTGTGTTCATGTGTTTCAAAGTGCTTTACATGTAGGAGCAAAATGCTCCAAGGTGGTGATTCCCAAAGCGAGACCCTGCCGTGAGCAGTGTGTGCCCCTGTGCTTCGAGCAGTTTGGTTGCTGTTCATCACACACCCATGGCTGGGCACCTGCTGTGTGCTGGTTTGTCATCCCAGCTTGCACAGGAGCTACTTGTGTACACCATGCTCCTGCCCAGCCTGCTGCAGATAGGTTTCAGTGCTCCACAATCTGCCATGCAGTCAGAGGTCATTCTCGGGGTCAATAGCTAAGGCTTCAGCCATGAAATGGTATGGTGCTGTTTACATGGGCTGCTCGTCTTTGTCTGCTGGGGGGTTTTATGCTGTTTTGTATGCTTTGGTTAAAAAAATGAGAGTGAATCCAAGCCAGCCAGATGGTTCATTTTTGTGATAATTGTTTTTCTTTCTGCAGCTCTACTGAGAAGTCATTTCCTTGGAGATCGTCAGGTACTTCCTTTTATTGTGTCCATTTTGATTTTAAGCCCCCACAACTTTATTTTCCTGGCATTCATGTCTTCTTTTGAAGTGAACTGAATACTCACAGCAATGCTAGGTTATGTTTCCAAGTTTCTGAAGTATAACATTAATGTGCTCTTTCTTGCTCCTGAAGAGACTTGTGTGTTCCTCTGTTACTCTAAGAAGTTGTTCTGCCTTAGAAGTATTTGCAGGTACTTTCCTTGCACCTTTCTGTGCCTTTGCATTTCTGTGTGAAATGTGACCCTAACCACAGCTTTGTGTCCTTTGCAGTTAATGCCCAAAAACTCTTCCCCCTTGTCAGGTAGGGGTCATAAAAACCACTGAATCTTTGAAGCTTGGATGGTGATTTTTCTTTTTGCAACTATGCTAACTTAATTGAGAAGATCTTCCATAAGTGAAGGTTTTCCCAAGAGTGCTTTTTCTGGTTTTCTATCTCAGAAGAGCTTGAACTTTCTTCCTAAACCAAGAAACTTTTGTTTTGTAGTAGCTCTGTATTTCCTTCTGGCTGTGTTGGATAGAATGGACAGGACTGTATCTCAACAGTGACATTCAGGTGCCTGTTGAGATAATCCAACCTGTTCTTCACAGATCAGAGCATCTCCCTCCTTGGAGGGTTTGAATCAGTTAAAATATTGCAGAGTCAGTCTTCTGCACAGTGTCATCCCTTCAGAGGGAGGCAGATCTGCAGAAGTCAACATGTCAAACCACACAGCAGGACCAGGAGCGGGACCTTGGCTCCCTGCAAATTGCTTTTTGCCCTGGATGGTGTTTCTTGATCTCCATCACTTCCTCTTGGCAGAATGCCACATTAAGCAAAACTGATCTCATGCCTTCAAAATGCACCTGGCATTTTCAGTAGCTCGTTAGGAGCTTGACTAACCAAGTTCTGTGTAGTGCTAATAGCCTATCTCTGTATGTGGAGTTGTGCAGTTTGAAGAGATGTACAGAGAGTAGCACAGCCTGCTTGTCTGCTGCTTCACTCAAGCCTGTTCACAATTCTGACTATTTTACTCTACTTTACTTTCCCTTCCTGTTTTTTGTTTAATTTAAACACCAGGCTCTTCAACATGTCATTTGTCAGGTGCTGCCATGGCATTGCCTTAGCTGAGGTGAGGCACTTTGGCTTTTTTCCCTACTTTTGGATCTAAGATTCTCAGCAGCCCACTTGCCTTGGCCTTTAAATATTGCCAGTCACAGTGGTGCTTTTCAGGGATTCTTTTCAATGGTGTTTTAAAACAGAAGTCCAATTTGTTGAAGTAATGGAGAAGCTAATTTTTCTTGTTGTTTCAGTGCAAACATTATTTTAGGTGTTTTTTATTTTAAATCACAACGTCTCCGCTGGTTCTGTAACATTCTAGTGACATTTTGCAACTCTTAAAGACACCTTCAGAGAGATTTCACTTACTGTTCCACTGATTTCTCTTGTCCAATTGCTTTCTATTTCTTTATTTCCTTCTCAGTGTACCCTGTAACTTCTGCCTTGGCTATTGCTTGGGTTTCTCCTTGGTTTTCTACTAGTTTTTCTCTTTCTTTCCTCTCTGCAGCTTGTATTTCTATTTTATCCTTTAACTCCTTCCTCACATTTGTGTGTTTCTTTAGAAATCTCTTGGACATCCCTGCTAAGAAGTCACTTAATACAAACCCTATTTCTCCTTAAATACTACAAGCATGAATATAAATCTAGACATCTCCTTTGCATTCCTCTGTATCTGAAGCAAGGCTTTTCTGTGGTAGTTGCTCAGAAATGGATGTGTTGGAATAAGTACCTCATGGGCTTAGAACTTCCTGATGTCCATTTTCATTTAATATTTATGTAACAATTATAAAAGGATTACAGATTTTACATCCTCATATGGTTCACTCTTGAGCTTTACTTCGAAGAATTGTCACTGGGTGTTGCTTTGCCAACTGCTCTCTGAAACATACTGAAGTTCTTGATGAATGAGAACATTCCTCAATTCACTTTTTTTTTTCCTGACTGTAGGTAGTAGTTTATATCAAAAAAGCTTCAGGAGGTGATGTGATAAGATGTGACTATAGCTGTAATTGCTTTATGCATCACTAGAATTATACAGAGTTTTAAACAGGAAAATAAAATTGATGTTGTTTTCACAGATGCTTATAAATAGAATATTTGCTCAGCAACTGCCTATAAATAGGCTGTTATTCGATGCAGGGCACTCTCATGATTTATAGTAGCAGAGAGACAGAAAGACAACAATGGGTTGTATTGTGCATTCTTGCCTTTGTTTGAGAGCCCAAACAATCTATTTTTTAGCCCCACGAAAGCGTTTGCTTGGTGGCCAATGTGTGATGGGAGCGAGCTTTGGTTCAGGGCTCTGTCTGAGGAACATCTGTCCAGCACTGCACAATTGAGCTTCAGTCTGCCTCTGTCTTTCTCCCCAGAGTGATCATTTGCCAGTTTGACATTGATTTAGCATCATGTAATATCAAGTAGCTAAAATAACAGGGCCTTGTGGTATCTAAACAGAACAGACTAAAGATTAAAGTATGGAAGCTGAATATAGCTATAATTTAGGTGGCCCAGTCCCCACAAGTATTTGATACCACAGAACATGCAGCACCCACTGATAGCTACACTGAGCTGTGACACAGGCAGTGCCATAGAGCCCATGAGGGGCTCTAAGCTCAGTGCTGGCTCCCTGTGCCATTTCTAGGCATGCCCACAGTGAGATTGATGGAAGTGCTGTAACACTGCTGATTAAATCTTCATTAAGTTTGGACGTAACACTCTTATTACAGGGAATTAATTGGCATCAAGTTTTACTAGATGGCTTTGACCTAAGACTGTACTACTGATGCAGAACTGTGATGACTGCCTGCAATTTCTAACATCCATTGATCTGTAATTTTTTTCTTTTTAATCTGGCATTTGAGTCGTGTTCAGACATTGCAATTAACAAGTAACATTTTCAGTGTGAGTGTTCTGGTATGGCTAATTGTACAAAAAGTGAGACAGCAGCATTTTGTGGACAGCTTTTGGTAAAAACTAGAGTATTTTCTTACAGCTTTTAGGTAGAAATACTCTGGGTTTTAATTTGTGTCCTCATCTTTGTCCTTTTTTCCCCAGCCTATGTTTTGACTTTTTCCTTTCTTCATGAATAGTGTTGTGATGTTTCTCTTGGTGACACTTCACTGTATGTAAAGTTCAACCAGTATCCTTAGAGCTGAAGTTAACTTGGGAGTTGTTAAATTGTGGATATGTTTGGATAGTGGTACATGAAGGGAACAAAATATAGGATGTGCAGCAACCTCTGTCGCTGGTACACAAACAAGGATGGAATTCAGCTCAGCCTTTTACTCGAGATGCTCTTTAGGTTATTGGCCCTTCAGACAACTGGTAGCTGCCCTCTGTGCACTGCACCACAGCTGCACAGGGTTTGTATTCCCTAAAGTATACTTACTAGGTAATGAGGTACATTTTTCATTGAAATAGGTTAGAACATACATTTGAAAAATTGGAATGCTAAAACTGCATCAAAACTAGAGGAAAGAAGATTCTCAGCTCTTCATGTTCTCTTCCTTTAGTCTGGTAGCTGTCTACCAACAGGCTCTGCTTGTATTCCAAGTTTTTTGCTAGTATGTGTGAAAAAATGCCCATGATTGAGTTTGCAGGAAGCTGACATTATGAAATGTTTGGCTTATCTGATTAACTTCTTCTTTCAGATCCCCAGACCACCAGTGTGCACAAACCCCAGGTGTCAGAGAGCATTCACACCAATGCCTATGACATTAGGACAGAACCAGAGCAAGGGAGCCTCTACTCACCAGAGCAGACGTCTCTCCATGAAAGTGAGGGTCTGTTGTGTGCATTTTAAATACTAGAATCTCTTTCTGTATTGCCTGTCTGACAATGTCATGCAGTTGTGAATGCTGCAGAATACAACTTGTTTGATACCTTTGTTCTTATACTGGCTTCATGTCTGCAGGGTCTGTAGGCAACTCGAGAAGCTCCACACAGATGAACTCTTACTCTGATAGCGGGTACCAGGAAGTAAGCAGTTTCCATAACAGCCAGAACTTGAGCAAATCAGAAAGCAGACAGCAGCATTCCATAATTGGAACCACTAATAACCATTTGGTGAGGAGCTCGCGAGCTGAAGGGCAGACATCAGTCCAGGTATGCCCAGAACCATGTGCTTCACCTCTGCCTGGAGCTCAGCTTTAGAGACAGCAATTGTGTAGCTGGACCTTCCTTTGTGTGGGCTACACTTAGCTTCGTTAACTATGCCTTTATTTAGCACCTTCACTGGTTCAAAAGCAGATATAGCTTGCAATAGAGAGAGATCTGTTTGCTGAAATTAAGTAAAACTTGTGAGGACTCTTAAGTGCAAGAGCATGCTGCCAGTGTAATGTCAGAAAAGCAGCACTCACCCAAAATCCAGTTGTGGTTTTTGGAAAAGGCTCCTAGAATGTAGCCTGTATGCAGGCATGGTGCTTAAAGCAAGGTGGGATTCGTGTTCCTGTACCTTCTACTGCTCCTGACTTTTTTCCCCTCTCCTTTCTCATTAGTCAGAACGATAATAAGACAGTAATTAACAAAACTTCATTAGCTTCAACTAGAGCTTTGCATTCCTTTTCCTGAATTTCCAAAGGTGATTGGTTAGTGAGGAAGAAAAGCATAGGTGCTTATTAACAGAAAGGCAAATAAGGATGAGAAGCAGATGGCTTTTCAAAGGTGTATTGCCATTTTATAGAGTCACAGAATGCTTTGAGTTGGAAGGAACCCTAAGGATCATCTAGTTCCAACCTCTCACCAGGAGCAGGGACACTTCCCACCAGACCAAGTTGTCGAAGGCCTCATCCAGCCTGGCCTTGAACACTGACAGGCTAGGAGCCTCCACAACTTCTCTGGGCATCTTGTTCCATGAGGGTGATGAGGCACTTAAGTAATACACATTATTAAGGAAAGTTCTTTCATAGGAAAACCTGAAGGAATTCCTGTTCAAGGTGACAGGCACTCTTCATCTGCATGTATGTGTTGTTAAATTGTGTGCTTTTCCTGTTGGCTTCTCTGGCTGTCGGGAGAGAAGTGCCTGCTGCCTGCCCAAAGGACAGCACTAATGGATGCCTTTGCTTTTGACAGCCATCAGTGAACGTGGGTACCAACCGAGTCATGAGGCGCGTCAGCTCGGTGCCATCCCGAGCACAGTCCCCCTCCTACATGGTCAGCACGGGCATCTCCCCCTCCAGGGGCTCGCTGCGGGCTTCCCTGGGCAGCAGCTATGGCTCCCCATCAGCCGCTGAGCAGAGGGCCCTCCCTTCTCACCCCTACTCCTCCACGACGCTGCCCACGCCGCGGGCGGCCTCACCGTACGCTGCCCAGAGACCTGCTTCCCCCAGCACCGTGCGGCGGGTCGGCTCCATCACCTCCCGCCAGCCCGCCAACCCCAACGGCACCACCACCCAGTACCAGGCCTCCGTCAGGGTCGGCTCTCCTCTGGCCCTCGCCGAAGTACAAACCAGAGTGGCTTCTCCATCCCAGACGCAGCTGGGGTCCTCCTCCCCGAAGCGCTCTGGCATGACTGCGGTGCCACAGCACCTGGGCACCACACTGCAGAGGACGCTGCACGACATGGAGCAGTACGGGCAGCAGTACGAGATCTACGAGAGGATGGTGCCACCACGCCCAGACAGCCTCACAGGTTAGTAACCAGGTAAAGACATAGCTCAGCACTTGGGACAGCCCCTGCTGCAGTGCTCATTTATGAGTGAAACTGGAACAGTATTAGGGGGGGCATCAAATCAGTTGGGAATACCAAAGTTAAGCACTGTGTATCAGTCATGCACTAAGTTTCTCCTCTTCCCTTGCTGGATTGTGAGCCTTGTATTACATTAAGTTGTATGTTTTAAGTAGCCAAGTGAAATTCTGAGTCTTCCAAACAGAAGCATTTCAGTGGTTTTGAAGCAAAACCTTCCCTCCGTGGACAGGCTGAGAGAGTTGGGATTGTTCAGCCTGGACAAGAGAAGGCTCCAGGGAGACCTTAGAGCAGCTTTCTGGGGTTCGAAGTGGGCTACAGGAGAGCTCAAGTGGGACATTGGAGAAAGACATGGAGTGACAACACAAGAGGTGATGACTTCAAACTGGAAGAAGCTGGTTTGAGATTAGACATGAGGAGAAAATACTTCCTTATGAGGATGGTGAGACACTTGAATAGGTTGTCCAGAGAATTTGTGAAGGCTCCAAGCCTAGAAGTGTTCAAGGCCAAGTTGGATGAGACCTTGAGCAACCTGGTCAAGTAGGGGATATCCCTGCCCATGGCAAGGGATTTGAACTAGATGATCTTTTAGGTCTCTTACAACTCAAACCATTCTGGAATTTTAAAATTAAAGAAAATGTTCCTGGTAGCGTAGTACTCAAATCCCAAGTTGCTGCAGGTGGCAGAAGTGTTACACAGTGATTGTATGATAAAGGTGGACCATCAACGTGGGTTTGTCTTGTGTGTTACTTACTGTGACCAGCTGAAGGCTTCTTTAGCACTTAGCAGTGCTAAGGTTCAGCCTAGGAGATGGTCAGCTGGGAGCCTGTAAGGCAGTGGAACAGATCCAGAAATGTGGGAGATGAGGAAGGAGTGATGAAACACAGCAGTCAGTGAATTTCAGCATGGATCACTGCCTAATGGATAGCTCTTTATAACTGTAGGTGTAACTGATGCCTTGTCTCCGCTGAAAGGCGGAGGCGTGACAGCGTTGCTCTTTGTAACTGATACAGGCCGTGGACACATTTCCTTCCTCTTGCTTGCAGGCCTGAGGAGCTCCTATGCCAGCCAGCACAGCCAGCTGGGCCAGGAGCTGCGCTCGGCCGTGTCTCCAGACCTGCACATCACCCCCATCTACGAAGGCAGAACCTACTACAGCCCTTTGTACCGCAGTCCCAACCACGGGGCGGTGGAGCTGCACCAGGGCTCTCAGTCAGCCTTGTACCGCACAGGGTCAGGTGGGTGAGGGGCTTCTGAAACCTGATTCCACCAGGCTTTGAGTTCTGTAACCTCAGCCTTTCCCCAGACTCTGGGTCCTTTCTCCCTCCACTCTGGTGGCAGCTGTCAGCATAGGAACAGGTTGCCCGGGGCAGTGGTTGAAGCCCCTTCTCTGGAGATACTAAAGGCGAGGCTCAGCGGGGCTCTGGAAAACCTGATCTAGTTGAGGATGTCCTTCCTGATTGCAGGGTGGGTTGGACTGGATGACCTTTGGAGGTCCCTTCCAACTCAGACCATTCTGTGACTCTATGATGCAGACTGTTTGAAACTATTATTTTGCTTGCCCTTTTAAGCACGTGTTGCCTGCTTTCTTCTCCAGCCCTTTGTGACCTGGTTTGTTTTAATGCTGGTTTCGCACTAGGAGTGGGCAACCTGCAGAGGTCCTCCAGCCAGCGGAGCACTCTGACGTACCAAAGGAACAACTACGCCCTGGGCAGCGCCGCGCCCTACGCCGAGCCCTACCGGGCGATGCAGTACCGCCTGTCCGAGGCCAGCTACGGCCGGCTGCAGCATGCCACCCCTGCCGATGACGGCACCACACGCTCCCCATCCATCGACAGCATTCAGAAAGACCCCAGGCAAGTCCCTCCTGCTGCCAGGGCTCGCACCTGAGCCATCCCAGTCCTGCAATCTGTGTGGCACTCACTGCATGTTTATTTGTACATCGCTTTGACTGTCAGGACTGGTGTAGATGTTGAGGGCTGCGCCTTTGGAGCCCAAGTCCTAAGCACAGTCTGCTTGCTGCTCGCTTTTATGCATTCAGCTTTTCTTCTCGTGTAGGAGTTTCTACAGGAAATGGTTATAAAACAATTATATTTTGAATAGTTGTATTTGAAATAGTTATAAAATAGTGATAAATTTGTTGAGATACTTCTGAGTAACTTCTGCAGAGCAGCCTGTGATATTCTAGTAAGGTTTTGCTTTGCAGGCGTGGGAATTGGAGTTGGAAAATTTGACTTTGGGGAACAGAAGGCTCCAAGAAAACCTTAGAGCAGCCTTCCAGTACCTGAAGGGGGCTACAGGAGAGCTGGGGAGGGACTTCTGACAAGGACTTGTAGTGATAGGGTGAGGGGTGAAGGATTGAAGCTTGTGGAGGGGAGATTTAGACTGGAGATCAGGAAGAAATTCTTTCCAGTGAGAGTGGTAAGACACTGGAATTGCCCAAGGAGGTTGTGGGTGCGCCTCTCTAGAGATGTTCAAGGCCAGGTTGGATGAGGCCTTGAGCAACCTGGTCTGTTAGAAGGTGTAGTTATCCATGGCAGGGGGTTGGAACTGGGCGATCTTTAAGGTCTCTTCCAACCCAAACCATTCCATGAATGTATGAAAGTCCCTACCTAATTTATTGGAATGAATCTTTCCAGAGCAGCCTGCTTACATTTCAGGACAACTTAAGTTTAAAAATTATATATAAACAGACCATTCTGGAAGCAAATCACATTTGTGTTTTTAAAATCGTTACTAGCTTGATATTGTGAGTGCCTGTACTGAGTAGGGGCATGTGACAGGTGTGATGTTATTGTTAACCTTTATTAAAGACACTGTTCATTAGAAGCTTGTGTTTTAAAATGGGAGGATCAAAACCCAGTCCACACAGAGCTTGGAGGGGTTTCTGGTGCTCTGTGTCTTCAGCATGGGGTGTGACTGCTAGAAATTCCAGTCTGTCCTCAGACTGCCAGCTCCCTCAGGCAGCTCCTGGACATATCCTGGCTGTGAAAGAACCTTGCACGTTCTACTGGTTTGGGGAGAGCAGAAAGCAGAGCACCTGGGGCTTGGGAGGCTTTCAGACAGAAACATCAGGCCATAGCATCCTTTGGATTTCTCAACCTATGAAAGGCTTGTGGCAGTATCTGGCGCTTAACTAGTGCCGTCCCCTCAGACCAGACCATCGGCACTGCTGTAGAACAGGAGCTCTGAGAGGAACAGGATGCTCAATCCTGCATTAGAAAGGCCCTTCTGGGTAAGGTCTTTTCATCCTTGGTATGGAGAAATCCCCTCTGGACTGCTGAGGTGCCCAAGGCAGTACCCAGCTGAGCCTCCCCTTGCTTGAAGGGAGGCCTGACTGGCCAAGCCAGCATTCGCCTTTCAGTAGCTCTTCAAACACTTCTCTGGGAACTGCCTTTTCCTTTGACATTTACTTGCATTTTTGTACATGGGACAACTTAGATACTACTTTTTTTACCCCACTTCAATCTTCCGTTATAGCCAGAAGACAGCCCAGCAGGTGTTAACAAGTATCTCTAAATCTGTGAATTAGGCATGGATATGGGTGATAATTTCTCCAGGGCTTGTCCTCACAAAATCATTTTGTTTCATGATGGAGATCTGATTTTAATGATTTTAAGAGTACAATCCCTGAATGACTCCAGTTAGCAAATGTCTTGCATCTGATCGTGATGAAATTTGAAGCGATTTTTGTTGAAGGATAACTTAGAGCAGAAAAAACATTGGGCGCTGAGGAGAAAATGCTGTGTGGCAGAGATGCCCCTGAGCAGTGCTGTTAAGTGGGTATCTGTTTCATGAGGCTTTTAAGTTTGAGGAGATTGCTGTAGGGTGCAGTGTTTGACCTGGCATCATTGTAGTACCTGTACATGTGTCCTCACCAACCAACCTAACTGAAGAACACAGGATGTAAAATGTCCTTTTCCAGTGAGAAGAGTAAAAAGTGATGCGACTCAGCTGTTCCAATGTACCTCCTTTGCCTCCCAGCCCCAGTGCTCCAGAACAAACTCAGAACTGGTGCAGAACACCTGAGATGCTGCTGCCGTGCTACTCAGTAAGACACCAGACACCTGTGACTAACACCTTCTCTTGAATCTGTTCTCTAACCAAGGGAGTTTGCCTGGCGAGACCCTGAGCTGCCTGAGGTCATTCACATGCTCCAGCACCAGTTCCCATCGGTGCAGGCCAATGCCGCTGCCTACCTCCAGCACCTCTGCTTCGGGGATAACAAGGTGAAAACAGAGGTATGGTTGGAGTGCCTTTCTATTCTGGGGAACTGGGCCTCTCAGCTCTTGGCATGGAGGTTTCATCACAACATGATACTTTAGACCCTTCTGTGGCTCTGTTTGCACCTCGGTGGATGTAATTGCACACAGATTTTTCCCGTCATGAGGGGCTGCAAGGAAACTGTATGGAGATATTTTGCATTCAAGTTGTGTGATCAGGCAGAACTGCAACGTGTTTACCAGAGCCTGCCTTTGTGTAACCTGTTGATGACAGGAGCAAAGGGAAATAAGAATTCTGGAAGGCTTTTCACTGGTTTTGATCAAGTATTATGGGGCGTGAGCGAGCTGTCAGGCAAATGAGAGAAATCCAGCCCTAGAAATGTACAGAGGGCAGTATTTGTGTCAGTAAGATGTGGAGGAAGGATACATCTGAGAGAAAATACAGCTTCTTGTTGATATTTCTAGAAATTGCCTGTGTTTGAAGAGCTGCTCTTTTTGCAGAGTGGTTTTGAGCTGTTGATTTGAAGGACACCTATTTGCAGATGTCCCTACTGACTCCAGAAGGGTTGGATTAGATGACTTTTAAGGATCTCTTCCAACCCACTGCATTGTATGAATCTATGAACTGGCTTTTCCATCCATACCATACCCACGTGTTACTTGTTTGTCATGGGTTTAGTGAATGTTGCTTATGATACTAAAGTGTTGTTGCAACTTTCATAAGAAGATAGCCCAACATAACTCAGTCACCGCAGGGCAGGTGGAAAGATGGTGTTGGTTTGGATGTTCTAGTAAAGATCACAGCATTAATGGGATGTAGACAGATCTACAAGGTGATCTTTTGTAAGGGGTGTGACAGCTTCTTTAGGAGTTCTTGGGATGTTATCTGTCTGCACATGCTCACCTGGGGGAGATCTTGTGCTGCTTCGATGTTCCTGGCTGGTCTGAGTCAATAGGCTGAAGCCAGTGGGATGAGAACCAAGTGCAGGTCCTACACTTTGGCTACAGTAACCCTGTGCAGTGCTACAGACTGGGGAATGAGTGGATGGAGAGCAGCCTGGCAGAGAGGAACCTGGGAGTACTGGTTGACAGCCGTCTGGGCATGAGCCAGCAGTGTGCCCAGGTGGCACGGAAGGCCAGTGGCATCTTGGCCTGTATCAGGAATAATGTGGCCAGCAGGACTAGGGATGTCATTCTGTTCCTGTACCCAGCACTGGTGAGATCTCACCTTGAGCACTGTGTGCAGCTCTGGGACGCTCACTTCAAGAAGGATATTGAGATGTTGGAGCAGGTCCAGAGGAGAGTGACAAGACTGGGGAGGGGGCTAGAGGGAAAGTCTGATGAAGAGGGGCTGAGGGAACTGGGAATGTTCAGCCTGGAGAAGGGGAGACTCATGGGGGACCTTATCACACTCTACAACTACCTAAAAGGAAGTGGTAGTCAGGTGAGGGTCAGGCTCTTCTCCTAGGCAACCACTGACAGGACAAGAGGGCATGGCCTGAAGCTGTGCCAAGGGAGGTTTAGGTTGGGTATTAGGAAGCACTTCCTCACAGAAGGGTCGATTAGGCACTGGAATGGACTGCCCAGGGAGGTGGTGGAGTCACCATCCCTGGAGGTCTTTAAGAAAAGATTTGATGTGGCACTTGGTGGCATGGGTTAGCTGATGTGGTGGTGTTAGGTCATACACTGGACTTGATCTTGGAGGTCTTTTCCAGCCTCAACGATTCTGTGTGATTCCTGTTTTTCGTGATTACAGAATGTGTTTTGGAGTGGTGGGATCTCTACTGTACCTTCTTCAAACATACAGAAAGCAGAACTTGAATGTGATGCTAACTTCTCTGACCTGATTGAAGTGCTATGTCAGTTGTTTACCCTGCCTAGCACTATAAATGTTGGGTATGTTTTTTTCAGTTGGGTCAGGTGTGAAAGTTTATAGACTGTAGATAATCAAATTCATGAAAACCTCACCCAACAAGAAAGGTTTTGGTTTGGATTTAGAAGACAGGCAGAGTCACAGTGGTCAGAGAGGCAGCTGTAAACACAGCCTGTCTCCCACTTAGTGTGTGGAATTTTGGAACAGAGAACTTCTCCTTTCCTAGGAGAGCAGATTTATGTACTGGCAGCTACTTCTTTCAAATGGGAATGATCAGCTGTTAGACATTCTTAGCGTGCTAGGACAGAAAGAATGCAGCTGTCTGGCTTCTTGGAGCACAGAATATCGCTGCACTTTTGGGACAGCCAGCCCCATGTCCCTGCTGGTGATGAGGCTCCCAACAGTCAGAAGAACATCCCTCGAGTTAGGGTGGAGGGGAGGCACCAGCATGTTCTGGAAACAGGATGATGTCCTTGGCAAGAGGGAAGTGGCCGTTCATGCTCCCTTCACAGCAGAGGCCAGCATAAGAAATGGTTTGGAACAGGAAAGGACCATAAACATTTCAGTGCCAAATTCAGTAAAGCCTGCTTTTGTGTTTTATTTGAATTCATTGTTTTATTGCTGTGGTGAAAACCAGATTAATTTGCTGGGCATTAAGGGTATTAGAAACCCAGCAAAATTCACTGGAGCGCTTGCATTGCCAAAACCTAAAGGTAGGCACAAGAATCTGTTTGCTGGGAGGAATCTGTATCATTTACATGAGCTATGAAAATACCCATAATGAATCAATCACAGTTCCAGGTAAGGAAGTATGTACTGTAAGTACATACAGTGCTGATACACTAGTTCATGGATGTAGCATTTCACAAGAATTCTGTTTTTTTAATTTTTATTTTTTTTAATTTAAAAACTGAAAATGCCTGTTTTAAAATAATGACTCCCTAAACTAAGCCTCTTAAGAGGAGATTTCTAGTCCAGCTTGAATTTGAATTACAGCCACAAGGCTTGAGTTTGGATACAAGTTGAACAAACAACAAAACTGTTATGGCTGTGGCTGTGCAGTGCAGGTGCAGTGTTTGGTGTCTGGTGGTGTCAAAGGAGGGAGATCTAACCAAAAAGCATACACAAATGGCTCAGTGTCCAGAGCCTTTTCAGCAGGGTGAGAGTGGTTTGCAGAGGTTTCAGTGCAGTGTGGCAATCAAGTTGGAGAGATTTACCAGCAGTATTTCTGTCTGAAGTGGAGTGGAACATCCTTATTTTAACAAAAACAAAAAGCCTTTTAAATCTGTAGAGCAAAGAGGGTGAAACAGACAAGTGCTGATGTTCCTCACATTCGATTTGCTAGGTGTGCAGGCTTGGAGGCATCAAGCACCTGGTTGACCTCTTGGATCACCGAGTCCTGGAAGTTCAGAAGAATGCATGTGGTGCACTGAGGAACCTTGTTTATGGGAAGTCCACTGATGAGAACAAGATAGCAATGAAGAATGTTGGGGGGATACCTGCCCTCCTGCGGTTGCTGAGGAAATCTGTGGATGCTGAAGTAAAAGAGCTTGTCACAGGTGAGTTCTGGATGGAAACAAGCAGGTGACTATCACACAGGTGGATTTTCTGAAGGGGACAAGCCTGGAGCAACTGCCAGGTGCCTGGGAGTGGCTGTATCAACTGGATTTCTGCTTGAGCATCGGGATTCTTCATGCCTACAACATTGCTCCTTTTGCTGGCAGGATGAGCACAGGAGTGTAGATCCACTGGGAGCAGGGAATCAGAGGGGGGCTGCACCAAAGCTCCATTTAGGGTAAATGTGCCCCTGGGATGGTTGTCCTACCTGCACAACTAGGTCTTGGACAGGGATTTCTTTATTGGTTCTTGACATTTGTTTGGCTACAGGCTATTGTTTTTATCATCTGCTGACAGCAGTTTTAAATAAGATCTTGCAGAGTTCATGAGGTGGACCCAAGCTATGTAAATGTGTTCAAGAACAGGCAGAAAAGTGCAAGTATGCCAATTACAGAAGCAGCTCCGTGTCCAGCTGTGGCTGTGTACACACCACTGGTCTCACGAGAATGAGACAGCAGGTTTAGCTCAGTCATCAAACTGCCTGGCCCTTGGTGAAGACAGAAAGAGCAGAACTAATGATTTGCAGTTCTACCACGTGCAGGAGTTCCCTTTCCATCTGAACAAGATGGATTTGTTGGGCACCACACACATCTGCTGTCTTTTTTTCTTAATACAGGAGTGATTTTCTGTGAAGGTTTTAGGGGGTTGAAAAATAGGAGGGAATAGGAAAAAGCAGAGTTTGCCCTCTCTTTAAACATCTCCTCTTTCAGGTTTTAGTAGCTCCCTCATTTGACTTTGTTAAGCTGTGAAGCTGAACTACTTCCCTGCTAAGCAAAGCTGCACAGCAGTGCTTAAGTTAGACATGGCAGAGGTGTCACACTGGGAGCTCTTCCAAGTGATTCCTTGTTTAGAAGACTATTAAAGAGAAGAAGGGCTCAGTCTGGAAGGTATCCAAAGTTTAATGCAGGATGTTTTCCTGGTGTGTTTTCCACGCAAGGAAGCACTAAGATGACCTGCAGCTTTCATGTCCTCCTCTCTAGGAGGATACAGTTTTTTCCTTAAGAACTTAGGAAATGGAACACTTCAAGCTAGAACTGCGCATTAGCTGCCTTGTCTGCTCCACAAAATTAATGTTTTATGCATCTAAACCACTTTGAAGTGCTTTTAACATGTTAGGGATGGCTCCACAAAGTCAGATTCTTAATTAGAGAAGATATTTAGTCACTGTTAAACCCTCCCCAAACTATGCTGTTACCTTTCAGCACAACATCTGTGAGTACAAAGATCCTTACTGAAGATATGCTGGAGCACTTTGGCCATCACCTTAGAGCCAGAGACACAGGACTTTGTGAACAAAACACTGATTCAGCTTTTCAGGAGAGAGCTCTTAAACCAAACTCTGCTGCACTGCTCCACGTCTGTGTTCCTTCAGTGGGGTTCATCTCTGCTCCTTTTCAGCACTCACTTCCACAGTCGGTTCCTCAGGGAACTCTTCCAGTCAATCCTGTTTTCTCTTAGATAGGCAAGGTCATTCAGCTTTAGCCAAAGCTCCTTAGGTTCACTGGTTTAAAATGTCTTCTTTTTTTCTTTTCTAAGCATTAGAGGTTTCAATCTACTAAAACAGAAGTCTATGGCAAGTGCTGATGTGTGTCCCACCCCCATGTGGAAGATACCCTCCATACACCCACTAGGACTATTCCAAGTTGCCATAACTTCTGGACAATAGAGTACCTTAGCTTTTCTCAGCCTCTTTGCACCTGTTGCCTTCAAACATGAGATGATTGTGAAGTTGATGGTGTTAAAACAGAATTCTGTTCTGCATCTGTAAGGCAAAGGTCAGGTTCCTCACCATTGTCTCAACAGTTCTCAACCTCATTCATGGTATGTTGCTTGGAGGGAGGTTTTGTTGTTGCCTGCTGTTGACAAGCTTATCAATGCTTCCACAAACCTTATCAGCTACGCTAGCTGGTCTTGTCCCTTGTTGCATCTGCTGTGTACTTACCTGAGGTCCAAAACAGCTTCAAAGCCCTGTAAATGCCAATCACTGGCTCTGCTGCCAGCAAGTACTGCTCTGCCAGGGAAGATGGGGGTCAAAGAAAATCCCTCCCATCTACTTCAGGAGCCTCTATAGTTCAATATTTTTGACTGGTTTAAGTGTTTCTTCTTTCAGAGAAGGACTTCAGGTCTCTGTTACCACAGAACTGCAGCATGACTGAGGTTGAAAGGCACCTGTGGAGGCCACTTTGTCCTCCCCCTGCATGAGCAGGGTCACACAGAGCAGTGTGGTTTGTGATTTTTCTGCTGCATTTTGGAAATTCATCCCCTGCCTAAGCTTTCACACTATCTCTTTGGACTCTGGCAGATGATTCTGTAATGGACAAATACTTGTCTTTAAGGACACCTCCATAGCACGAAGGAATAAAAAGGCATTGAAATAACTTACACTGCAATCCCAGCAGTTTCTCAGACCTTACCTTAACTCAGTGTAGTACTAGTTGGCATCCCCAGTTTCCTTCTCTTTGAATGGAAGCTTCCCCTTCCCCTTCAGGGTTTATTATCCCCAGTTTCCTTCTCTTTGAATGGAAGCTTCCCCTTTGCCTTCAGGATTTATTTGCACTGAATTTGGTCTCAAGTTACCTTACAATGAGTACTCTGCAAACACTCATCTTGTAATTCTCATCTCTAATGTGAAGACTAAAGAGCAGTGTAATGCAAAGCACTGCTTTGTAAAATTAATAGCTGAGAACTCCCAGATGAAGAAATGGAGTGGCCTGGTGAGAGCTTTAATGAACCCAGAGGTAATAAATCATTAATTATTTAAGCAAAGCTGCCTCCTTGATAGTCCAGCTTCTGGCCAGGCTTTGATGTACTGTTATGGAGGGGTAATTAATTAATGCAAGATGATACTTTTCCAAAATTAATATTGTTTATTAATTTTGATACTCAGGAGTCT
>VWYK01104075.1:33340-50632 GCA_013399775.1 Semnornis frantzii
CTGATTCTTCCCAGGCTTCACACAGTTCTGGGGAAATCTCTGACCTGGTCCTAGCTCCTCTAGATGATCTGTGTATCCAGGACTTCCCATTGTGGCAGGAGACTTGCAGGTGTGGGCAGGATGTCTTGCCATGTGCAGTCTCAACACAATGTCTCACTGCCTATGCAGGCTGATCGTGTGGAGGCATTTAGAGCCTGTTCCTGGTAAACTCAAGGCAGGCAGTTTCCAGGCAGTTTAGGATACAATAAGGCAATGAGCAATGGCAGCAGGCAGTAGCAAGCAAGCACAAATACAAGGGCAGAGCAGGTTGTGTTGCCTGCTCATCTCTTTTTATCAATACAGTCCAAGACTAATGGGTCTTTGGATACAGAATAGCCAGTCAGAATGGCAGTTAGCCAAGCTTGACCATGTTAGGTGAAGCCATAGGCTTGCTTTACTCTTTTTAGGGCAGAACACAGGCCTTGCATAAGGCAGGCACAAGCTGAGCATGCATACCTTGTTTACCACAGGATGTAAACATGTCTGGGCAGGCCAGAGTCCTCAGACTCAGTGGCTCCAGGTTCTTTGTCCTCTTTCCCGCAGTTGCTTCTCCCCACAACAATAGGAAGAAGAGCAGAAAAACATGTCTGGGCAAGCCAGGACATGCATAAGCCTATTTTGGCCTGTTTAAGCCTACCATGACATGTACTCAGTGGAACTGCAGTGCATTGCTCTTTGAATGCTCCCAGGCTGCTCCCTGGGGACAAGGTGATGTTTGTAGAAGTGTAACAGGCTTCCTGGAGGGATGGAGTTGGAGGTTCCCCAGCTGGTCTTTCTGTCTGTGCCACTGTGCCCACCTATGACAAAAAGATGATGCTAGCTGTTCTCTTCCCATTTCTTCACTGCCATTGGAGTTACCATGTCCCTGCAAAGGCAGAGTGGGATATGCCATATTCCCCCTTAACAGGGCTGGCCTGTGCTCTTGTGGCTGCAAGCAGTGCTTAGGTGTGGAGCAGATCTCCTGTGTTCCTTGGTATTTCAGACAACACCAGCCCCTCCAACTGTCTCGCAGGCTGTAGGTGAGCAGTAAACACCTCGAGGCAGCCACACGTGGTGAGGCTGAGAGGTGTGAGTAACCCTGTGAATAACCACACAATGATGTTTACAAAGCTAGATCACACAGAATGGAGCACCTGCTTCCCTTCATTTGCTGGGTCACTAAGAGCAGTCTGAGACTGAGTTTCTCTTGCATATTTTGCTTTGACCACAAATATTTGGGGTGCAGGGAGGAGTTTTAGGTGAGATCTGATGTCTAGTTTGCATCACAGATTGCACGGAGAAAGATTTCAACGTTTTTGAAGCTACAGACCAGTGCAGCACTTCCATTTCTTGCTGTTAGTTACCCATGAAGTACTTTCTTTAGCCAAGGCAAAGTCACAGAAGAGATTTACAGCATCAGATTGGATATGGATTTGAAATAGCTTGTTTTGTGTGTTCAAACTCTTAAATCTGAAGAATACATAAACTTCATCTGATTGCGAGTGTGCAGATGGAATGCTATACTAAGCCTGGCAAAGCCATGAATGACTCTTTAGAATCACTCAAAAACTCTTATGGCAAAGCCCTACACAGGAACTGTAAAGAGTACTTGGTTTTAACCTGCTTTATTTCCCTGTTTTTAATCATTCTCTTTAGCTACTGCAAGTTTCTCTGTACAGGAGCTGGAGTTAAAAGTCACGAATAATACTTTTAATGTGGCTCTGAAGTGGGCCTGTGGTGGTGTAAGAAGCATGCAGAATCTATGAACACTTAAGACGTGGAGTGTGAGTTGTGTAGAGTTTCCCCCTTCAGCTCCTCAGGACTGTCAGGCTGTGAATGAGATGGCTTTGGTGGTTACAGAGGTTTGATGGTGTTCTGTGTCCAGCTGCTGGGCGGAAATGTGTCATTCTTGCAGGACCCTTATGTCTGGGCAATAGCAAGAGATTTACAGGTAACCAGAGGTGGGTGCCAGTGACAAGACTGGTTGTACACAAAAATACTAGCCAGGTGTTCTGCCACTTAGGGAATGTGAAAATGCCAGGGACATGGCTTGAGTGAGGTGAAGTTCCAGGAGTTGAAGGCTGTGTGCTCAGTGTCTGACAGTAGCTGTAGCAGGGCTCCGTCTGAATGCTTCTGTCCTGTCTCTGCAGCCTGCTGAGAGGAAGCTCTAGCAACATGTCCTCAGAGGGGACAGAAACCCCTTAGCTGGCTTTGCACCAGTTACAGTTTTCTATTTACCCTGTCTGGGACAGGACAGGGGTAGGGCTCTGGACTTCTTGTTTTTGTGTGGCTCTATTAGAAACTTCAGCTTACAGATGTGCAATTTTTTTTAACTCCTCCAACATGTCCTCTCTTGTCTCCTGGGATGTATTTCTGAGGAAGCTAAAGGTTCAAGATCTAGTCCCAGGCAAAAGCTGCATAGTTTATTGGAACACTCTGAAGGGGCTGTCATGGAAATGCAGTTTCCTGTGGCTAGTAGGTGAATGTAAACAACTCCAGACTCCAGGCTTCTTGCTGCTACAGTCTCCAGGAAGAAAGTTTCTGTAGGATTTTTACATCACCTCTGAATGCTCGGCTCTTCAGTATGTAATCCTTCAGGTATACAGTGTGAGAAGGCAGCAGGATCAGTCCAACCTGTTCATCCCACATTTATCCTTGGGAAAAAAAACAAACTGTATCCCCTCTCCAGTGTTCACATCCCACGCCTCCTCTTTAGGTGCTGCCTTTCCCGGTTCTGCCTGGTGTGGAATTGTGTCATGTCACACACCTGGGGCCTTCACCGAGCACTCTTCCATGGCAGCCACTCAGCTGCCAATCAGTCTTTGCCATATTTTCAGGAAGTTGTCACAAGACCTTATGTTTGCCAAGCACTGATTATCTTCCAACCATGAAGTCCAGAGATTTGGTTTCTTCCTGCTTCATTTTTGCTCTGGTATTCTCATGACCTCCTTCAGCTGCTAGCTGTTGGCTGTTCTGCCTGCAGGGTATTAGAGATTTCCAATGTAAACAGTCTTGTCAGAATATTGCCTGATCTCTTCCATGATCCTTTTTAAGAAGCAGTTCAGAACTTTAATCTCCAAATTTCCAGTCAGTCAGGGTAATGATCTGTTTCTTCCTTTGCCCAAGCCTCTTCTGTTGAAGCCCCACCCTGTTTATGCCTTTTTTTGAGCAGGATGAGGAGTTCAGAGCCTTTTCCCTTCTGATGAATATGCCTCTCACCCCAGACTGCTGGCTGGAGCTAACAAGGCACCACCTACAAATGCCACTAGGGAGCAGATCACCCATGCACAGAGGGAGTGCAGTGCCAGTGGCTGCTCCCTTAAGGGCACTCAGTCTGTTCACCTGCTTACACTGCAGACAGACAGTGAAGGCTGTGGAACACGTTCAGATCTGATGCTGAGAGAGATTATTTCAGTCTGTAAAGTGAATCTTCTAATGGCAGCTGTTGGAATAAAATTACAGGGCAAGCTAATTCTATTTCTTTTGATTTTGCATAGGTAAATTATTCTCCTCCTGTTTAAAGTGAGGCCTTTTTAGCTGCTAGTGCTGCTTTCTGGTTGATAAGTCTCTCCTGACTTGACTGCAATGGAATCTGTCCTGCAGGGGTTCTCTGGAACCTGTCCTCATGTGACGCAGTGAAGATGACAATCATCAGAGACGCGCTGTCGACGCTGACAAGCACAGTGATTGTGCCCCACTCAGGCTGGAACAGCTCTTCCTTCGATGAGGATCACAAAATCAAATTCCAGACTTCCCTGGTGCTACGCAACACCACAGGGTGCCTGAGGTAACCGCTGCTGGAGCTTGTTAAGAGCTGTGGTGGTCTGTGCGTCACACAGGGCCCTCTGGGAAGTGGAGCGAAACTACTAGTGGGAAGACACAGATTGGATGTTAGGAGGTTCTTCACCATGAGGGGAGTGAGATGCTGGACCAAGTTGCCCAGGCAGGTGGTGGAAACCAGGCTGAATGGGGCTCTGAGCAACCCGATCTAGTGTGATGTGTCCCTGCCGATGGCAGGGGGCTTGGAACTGCATGGTCCTTGAGGTCCCTTCCACCCCTGACAATTCTATGATTCTGGCATACAGGCAGCTAGGAAGAAGATGTGTGCCTGTCTGTGACCGTGCCCTGTCCCTTTGTCCTGCAGGAACCTGAGCTCGGCAGGAGAGGAGGCCCGGAAGCAGATGAGGTCATGTGAGGGGCTGGTGGATTCACTGCTCTATGTGATCCGCACGTGCGTCAACACCTCGGATTACGACAGCAAGGTGTGTGCATGCTCCAGCGGGTGACTGAGTGCCAAACCACGCCTGACAGGGCCTTCTGGGGCAGCACAGACTCATTCAGTGCTGGGCTGGTTTCCCTTCAGCACCGTCTTCCTGAGGCACAGTCTAACTGTGCCGCATGCCACAGGGTAACTCACTGTGCTTCTCCTTCTCATCCCTCTTAAGTATTCAGTCTTGAACAAAACAAAATGAGCTCTTGTGCTTTTCGTAAGCAGAAGACTAACAAACAAGTCACTGCAGCTGAGATTAGTGTTAGAAATATGCTTATATTTGGGTGTTGTGGGTTGGATTTGGACCCCAACAAATTGGAATTTATCCCGGGAATGTATTACCAAACAGACTCCAGTGAAACACTGGAAGGGGTTGCCCAGGGAGGTTGTGGCTGCTCCCTCCCTGGAGGTGTTCAAGGCCATGTTAGATGAGACCTCGAGCGACCTGTTCTAGTGGGAGGTGTCCCTGCCTATGGCAGGGGGTTGGAACTAAATGATTTTTGAGGTCACTTCCAACCATTTTATGATTCATTCTCTGATTCTAAACTCAGAACTTGGAAGCAAAACAAAAGTTAGGTTTACTAAAGCGGGCTAAAATATAGAAGTATAAAATGCAATGAACGTGTACAAAGTATATTTACATATATTTACAACTCAACAACAATACCAGGACCCCTTTGTACAATAACTCAGCTTTCCCCACCTGCTGCTAGCAGGCTCCTCCCCAACTTTCCCTTCCTGGTACCTCACAGACACAATGTGAAGTCAGTTGAGCCAGCAGAAGGTCAGAAGGGAGATAAGGGAGCCATGCAAGTAAGCAAAGCCACAGAGAGAAAAGAAGAAAAATGGCAGAGCAAGTTTGTGCTACCAAGTATAAGCTCTTCAGCAAACAAATGGGATGATACAAACCTATCAGTTAGTATTATTCTGTGTCCAGTCCCTAACTTTATTTATCTTTTACACAAGGTCTCTGGAAAATTCCTATTCTTGTTTCCTATTAGGAACTAGGCTAAAGTACTACCTCTAAACCATAACATAGAGAATATCAGGAGAGAGGGTGCGGTTTTCCCAAGGAAACAAAGCAGTACCCAAGGCCCTGAATTATAATTCCGTTCTTCTGCTCCAGATGCCTTTTATTCTTTAGTTTGGTTTATCAGTCTGTAAGAAAGTAACAGATGACACAGTATCTTCCTGTTCTGGCTTCAGACAGTGGAAAACTGTGTGTGCACCTTGAGAAATCTTTCTTACCGCTTGGAGCTGGAGGTACCTCAGGCACGGCTGCTGGGAATCAATGAACTGGATGACTTGTTAGGAAAGGAGTCACCTAGCAAAGACTCAGAGCCCAGCTGCTGGGGGAAAAAAAAGAAGAAGAAAAAAAAAACTTCACAGGAGGACCAGGTTTGTCCCTTTTCTTGTAGTCCAAATGTATGAACAACAGTTTGGCTAATGGTGGGGAGTATGTTGTTGGAAGGAAAGCAGTATCATGAGTGAAAAAGAGAGGTTTCCCCTACTTACAGAACTATGTTCATTTCTCAGTGGGATGGAGTTGGCCCCATCCCGGGATTTTCCAAGCCCCCCAAAGGGGTGGAGATGCTGTGGCACCCATCTGTGGTGAAGCCATACCTAACGCTTCTGGCAGAGAGCTCCAACCCAGCCACCCTGGAGGGCTCTGCAGGATCTCTTCAGAACCTCTCTGCAGGCAACTGGAAGGTATGGCAAGTTCTGCTCTTCCTCCTGGAGTTGTGTCTTAACTGGTGTTTAAAATACTAAGTTGTGTTTAGAAGGAACATGAATGGTCTAGGGTGCACATGGGCCTTTCTCTCTCAAGTCCATTGCTAGTGCTGGTGTGCTGCAGGTGCTGCCTTAGCCGAGAACAGTGACAGAGAAACAGACAGGAGGAGCAAGGTGGAAACTGATTTGGAAACTGGAATTGATGAGCACAAATGAGCACAGAACAAAACGGGGGAAAAAAAGCTTTCTTCCAGTGCAGAGCCAGACAAAATCATCTTCTAGCTATGAGCTCTGGTGGGAAGGTACTGCCACAATAGACCAACATAAATAAATAGTTTGTGTTTGCTTTGCTCTGGCTGTTTAGTTTGGAAAAGAGCAGGCTGAGGCCAGAGCTTATAGCTGTCTACAGCTACCCGAAAGGACATTGTGGAGTGATTGGTGCTGGTGTCTTTTCACAGGTAATTAGTGATAGAACAAGAGGGAACAGCCTCAAGCTCTGACTGGGTAGGTTTAGACTGGACATTAGGAAACATTTTTTTCCCAGCAAGAGTGGTCAGGCATTGGAATGGGCTGCCCAGGAAGGTGGTTGAGTCACCAACCTTGGATGTGTTTAAAAGTCATTTGGATGTAGTACTTGGGGATATGGTTTAGGACGCACCTTGTAGAGTAGGGATATCAGTGGGACTTGGTGATCCTGAGGGTTTTTTCTAACCTGAATGTTTCTGTGATGCTGTGATTCTGTTATTTGTGTGATCTTTTTATTACCATATTGCTAGTGGTCCTTACACATGGCATGTTAAGAGAACACTGCAGTCATGTTGTGTGTGCCATGGAGAGAGTAAAAAAAAAAAAAACCTTAGTTGCTTTCTCTGCTTGTAGAAAAACATCTCAGACCTTTTTATAGTCACTATAGAATTGGTCTTTAATAAAAAAAAAAAAAACAAACCAAGACAAAGAAATGAACAAAACCATTCCTCTTTCAGTAGTTTGTCATTAATTAAGGTAGTTGTCTCTTAGACTACATTTTTTTTAAGCATTGCTTTGTAAGAGGGTGAGTGAAAAGCAAGCCAGAGCCAAGCCTTTGTGGCTGTAGAACAGGCATTCGAGATGTCACCTCTGCTGTGGGGAATGTCCCCCAGTGTGCTGGAGAGTACAGCCTAGAAAGAGCTTTTTGGTAGGAGCACTGTGGCTCTGTGAGTGACTGAGTGTTGTGCCAGTTCGCAGCGTACATCCGAGCTGCTGTCAGGAAGGAGAAGGGGCTGCCCATCCTGGTGGAGCTGCTGAGAATGGACAACGACAGAGTGGTCTCCTCTGTGGCAACTGCCTTGAGGAACATGGCGCTGGATGTTCGGAACAAGGAGCTCATTGGTGAGTGCGGACCTGCTGCCCAACAGCCAGCAGCAGGCTGGCACTCAGAAGGTGCCCATGTGAGATTCTGCCCACAGAGGCAGCACTGCTGACTGCTGTATCATGTCACTGTGCCATAGCAGTTAACCTGTTTAACACAGCAGCTTTTCAGAGTCACAGTGATGTTTCGGTCTGCCTTTAGCCAGCCTATGGTGGGCTTTTTACAGCAGCTGGAAGTTATCTCAGCTAAACTCCACTGCACATGAATGTGAAGGAGAACACAAGTCCTCAGAGCTCATAGGTCACATCAGAGGGTGCCAGGGTCTCCTACATATGCTAAGAGGGTAGGGCAGCTGTGCTGCCAGTAACTCAGTAAACACTTTATTTGGTAGTGTTTCACAGGGAGAGAGGGGAGAAATTTGCTCAACGGAAGTCTGTACTGAATGAAGTCATCAGCTAGGGTGCTTGCCAGAAAAAGCTGACAACTTCCCTTTTGTCATCTTCAATGTTTAATACTTCAAGCATTCGGCTGCGCCTTTCTAACCTATCCCTTAAAAAAAACAAACTATGTTTTCCCTGCCTTGATCAGGAATCTCAGTCTGTCATGGAAGTGCTGGACATGCCTCACCCTTGGCTTCAGACTGCTGTGACTTCGAGCCCTGCCAACACATGTCATCATCTTAAAAATTCCATTTTTGTTTCGGGAGTGTTTTTGTTGTTGGTATAGGCCAGTGGGATAAGTGTAGAACAGCCGTTTATACAAGTAAGAGTATCCTGCTCTCCAAAAGATAACTGCAGGTGAACAGGATTCTCTTGTGTGTTTCTTAAGCCTCTCCAGGCTGTTCAGAACGGCTCACTTGTTACATTCATAAGAAATGAGTAAAAAAAAAGCCTCTGTTCTGCAGTCTCAGCCATGTCCAGGTCACACTCAGGTGACACTCTTCTTGTCAGTATTCTTTTCTCCCCTTCCTGGTAGAGCTTTTCAGTTCAGGAACACACCTCCACCTGTTCCCTCACCCTGTCAGGGCCCTAATGCTGGATGAGTTATTTGCTTTCCAGAGAGGCTCTCAGCTTTGTGTGAAATGTGCTGGGACATGAAGTGAGCCACAGCTCACCCCTCGACAGTCACCAGCTTTGTGCATCCTCACTGTCCTTGGTAGGGGCCAGAACCATTGTTCCTTACATGATCTAGATGCTGAAGGAAATGAGAGACTGAGGGCTCCAGCAAACTCCAGTATAAATGGGTAGGTGCCGTCACGTGTGGGGAGCAATGACAGGGCAGTGGTGGATATGGCACTGCTGGTGCTGACAGCTTTTGTTTGAAAAGTTATTCCCTTTGTTTGCAGAATTCCTTTTTGGGTTATGCACATTATGTAAAGAGCTAGCTAGTGATTTTGTGTAAAGCCTCTTCATTAGTCACTGCGAGGTACAAATAGATGTCTTCAATAAAATCCATTAATCATTCTGTTAACAGCATGGCCTAAAGAGAGAAAAAACCTTTGTCTTAGCTTTAGTGAATTCCTTTTGCCTGCAGTGTGACTGTTCTATGCGTTAGGAAGGGAAACTGAAAGGGGGTGAATCCTGTTGTCCTGCAGGCAACAGGTGATGGGATCAGTGTCAGAAAGAATCCTAGGTCACTGCAAGGTTTTCTGTACCCTGCCCATGGGTGTAGGGGTGTGCAGTACTCCTTCAGCCACAACAAACAGCCTAACTAACTATATGTCCTTGAGTGATTCTGGCTTCTCCAAATGCTCCCTGTTGAGAGATACTGCTGTTCTAATGCAAAAATCCAGCTTCTCACACTGGAAAGGAAAAGAAATAGTTCAGAAACTGATCTCTCTCCTCTCTTGACCCTGTGTAAATGTGAGTTGGTGGAAGGTTGCCGTGCTTCTGCTCCTGCATTGTTGTGGCTTTCTGGTGCATCTGTGTGCTGAGCCCCACAGCTGCAGATGTGCGGTGCCAGGACGTGTCCTCAGCTGGTTCTCTGCTTGCAGGCAAATATGCCATGCGGGATCTGGTCAACCGCCTGCCTGGGGGCAGCGGCCCCAGCGTGCTGTCGGATGAGACTGTGGCAGCCATCTGCTGTGCCCTGCACGAGGTCACCAGCAAGAACATGGAGAATGCCAAGGCCCTGGCCGACACCGGCGGCATAGAGAAACTGGTGAACATAACAAAAGGCAGAGGGGACAGGTGAGCAGGCAGCAGAGTCCGTCCTGAGCTGTTCCTCCATTCCATTTCAAGTGCTGAACCATGTGGGCAGTTGTTTCTGCAGTCCTGGTGGGAGCAGCTGGCAGAGCATGGGTCACACAGTTCTCCCACCGTTCTCTCGAGATCCAGGGGTGCTGGTGGCTTTGAGAGTCACTTGCAAGAATCACATCCATGATACTTTTGATGGAATAAAACAGAATCATCCCCTCTGGAACACTATCAAGCTCAAGAGAACATTTAGAGCTGCTCAGAGTCAGAGTTGTTGGCACTGTTAGCAGATCTATCCCAATACTAATTACATCTGGCCTGACCACTTGGTAAGGCAGAAACCTGGCCCCCACCAGGCAGCCCACCTGGCTGATGGGATTGTCTTATGCAGGAAGGAAGTAAGGAAAAGGACCTCTTGTAGAGAAAGTGGTCAGTGTGACTTAAACATACCCCATTTTAACGAAGGCTTTATCCCAGAGGGATTGAGCTCTGCTCTGAGTATCCACAATTTACAACACTTCTGATGTTCAAGGGACACAGACTCAGCTGCAAGTGTGGCTGCAGTGATCCTTTATGTGACTTCACTGGTCTGTGGAGACATCTGCACTTACATTTGTGAGGCACCAGGGTACACTAAACCTGTGTGAAACCTGGTGCTCATATTAAGACTGCCTACTCCTGGACTAAATTTATTAAGTTAATTTTAAGTTCATTATCAATGGCAGTTCCTTTCTGTCTTTTTCTTCCAAAAGCTGCATTTGGAGGACTGATCCCAGTGGCAGGAAAAGCCACATGTTTAACACAGATGTCATGCTCTGACATTTCGTGTCAGACTACTGCTTCAGCACCGCTGCCAGCTCACCCCCTTTTCTCCTTGAAAAGGTGGCATGACTTTTCTTAGTGACAGCCAGAACTATTTTCCTAGCCTTGCTTTTGAGAGCCAAAACCGTGTTTTCCCAAACAGTAAAGGTTTTCAGCCATGCAGCACAGGGCTGAGAACAGTCTGGCTGGAAATCAGGATGTCCCAGAGTCAGGATGGCTGGAGGCACCCAATACCATCTCTTGTTTAAGCTTTTCTACAGCTGATTTTGTACATTGATTTAAAGTGTGTAGTCTCTTGTGGAATGCACTAAATAGAACATATCTTTTCCTGAGTTTTAATTCCTACAGACGGTGACAGACAGAAGCCCTCTGTCTGCATTCCTCACCTGACTGACCTGAAGAGAAAGTGTCTGGGCTGGGAGGGAAGTGACTGCCAGGCTCTGCACCAGCCTTTGATGGGGTGTTGGCACAGCTCTGGGCACACCATGCCAGTGCAGTCATGTATTGAGGTGACCTGGCCTGCCTCACAACACCAAAGTTGTGTGCCTCAGGGAAACCTCTACTTAAGTGGAAGTCAGTGGTTTTGTGATAATTTAGTATTCTTTGCATCCCTAGATCATCGCTGAAGGTTGTGAAGGCAGCTGCCCAGGTGCTGAACACGCTATGGCAGTACCGGGATCTGCGCAGCATCTATAAAAAGGTAAATGGCAGCATCAGCCTGCACTGGAAAACAGCTCTGCCAGAGCTCCTCACTCAGTGAGAAGTGATCTGTTTTAATATTGCTCTCTTCTTCCCGCTTCACAGGATGGATGGAATCAAAGTCATTTTATAACACCAGTGTCAACGCTAGAGCGAGAGAGATTCAAGTCACATCCCTCTCTATCAACAACCAATCAACAGATGTCACCCATCATGCAGTCAGGTCAGACAGGAGGTTTAAAAAGATGTGCTGGAGGGTTCCCTGGTGTCCCCTGTTTTTAACCCAAACAGCTTCTCAGTTTGTTGCTCATCCTATCCAAAACACAGAGGCTGTGCTGTTTCTCTTCTGTATTTAAACACAAGTCCTTTGTGAACTGTTACCTCAACCATTACTGCTGGCTGGCTTCAGGTTCCACAGGATTTGTGAATGTCTCCACATGAGCATTCTAGTTCGGGTAAGGAGCACCTTGCACAAACCTCGCCACTTGGTGCAGTCTCAGAATGTGAGTTGGGTTCCTTTTGGATGAACCACACCAAGTGGTGTGCTGCCAGAGCAGTTGTACCTGCCAGCTGGCAATAGGCAGTCCTTGAGACCAGACGAGGCTTGGTGCCAGGTCCTCAGAGCACACACCTGGATTTGTAACCAGCTGTTCCCCTCCACCACGCTGTGGCACTTGGCACTGTAGCTGTAGCCTCAGCACACATGGGTACTTGCAGCATAGAAAGCAACAGACCAACATCAAGGAACCTGTTCTCATTCCCAGTTATGGAATATCCCATTGGATGAGCCAGAGAAATAAAAGAAATCTTAATTGTCCGACTTATCCAGTTCTCACTTTTGTTCCTTTAACATCTTCAGTGCCAGGATGTAGCTTTTCTTGAGGGAGTTAATACAAAACCTTCTGGAATCTGTGTACAGTGTCTTCACTGGACATTTTATTTTCCCCAGTTCCCTTTTGTCTTTGGTGCAGCAGATCTCTGTTAAGGCCATGACTCTCATTGGGATGTTCACCCAGCAGGAACCATGTCCTAGTTCTGTCCCTTACATCTCTGCTTTGTTGTTCTCCAAGGATGGAGGGGATGAGGAGGGAGTGGAGAGAAAACAAGGTGTGGGCAGGGCTGGCATGGTGCACACTGATGGTCTTTCTGTTGGCAACAGTTGGCAGCACGTCCTCGTCACCGGCACTGCTGGGAATTCGAGAGCCCCGCTCCGAGTACGACCGGACACAGCCCTCTCTGCAGTACTACAGCAGCCAGGGCGACAGCATCGCGCATAAAGACATCTACACTGGTAAGGCACGTGGGCTGCAGCTGAGTCTGTGGCTGGAATCTGTCCTGAGAAGGGCCACGAGGATGATCAGAGGGCTGGAGCTCCTCTCCTGTGAGGGACTTGGGGCTGTGCAGTCTGCAGAAGAAAAGGGTCTGAAGAGACCTTATTGTGGCCTTCCAATATCTGAAGGGGGCTATGAGAAAGCTGGGGAGGGTCTTTTTAGAGTGTCAGGTAGTGATAGGACTGGTGGGAATGGATCAAAGCTAGAGGAGGGGAGATTCAGATTAGATGTTAGGAAGAAGTTCTTCACCATAAGGGTGGTGAGACACTGGAACAGGTCACCCAGGGAGGTGGTGGAAGCCTCATCCCTGGGTGTTTTTAAGGCCAGGCTGGATGGGGCTCTGGGCAACCCGATGCAGTGGAAGTGTCTCTGCCCATGGCAGGGAGATTGGAGATAGATGATCCTTGAGGTCCCTTCCATCCCTGACAATTCTGTGATTCTGTGACTGTGCAGGGATGCTGCCTGAGCAGGCTTCTACTTCCTCTTGTTTTCTGTGGTCACTCACTGTATTGAGGTCATCTTTGAAATTGCACTCCTGACCCGAGTGAGAGAAGTGCTATTGGTAGGCTGCAAGATGAAAGGGAATTGGAATTTCTGTTTAAAGTCCCACCACAGAAGAGTGCTTTAGTGTGCACATTCTGTATCTTTTTATTATGTTATTTTAGAAAATATGTAGCTGTATGTTAGAATAATAAATTGTACCAAACTTTCACATTTTCCCTGATCTCCCTTCTCCTTTTTGATCCAAGTCACAAAAAAAGACGAGAGTGAATAGAGAAGAAAACTCCCAGTTTTAAAGGCTATTTATGAGTCTGTAAAACAAGCCCAGCCACACAGCAAAGGCTCTTAACTTCAGTCTGATTCTTGCTGAGGGGCAGCATGTGCCTGTATTGTGATGGTGTATTGCTAGCAGATACTAAAGCCTGCAGGGTGAACGGTTTGGGTGCTGCCTAACTTCTTTTTAAGTAAAACAGAAGGAAACAGACTTGCAGGTGAAAGAATAAAAGCTGAAGCTTATGCCATAAACTGTCTTCTTACAGGTTCCAGCAAACCTTCACCAATTTACATCAGTTCCTATTCCTCACCAGCAAGAGAACAAAACAGACGACTACAGGTGACTCCTAAGACTTTGTTCTGAACTAGTGCTGACAAGGCTCAGCACACGGGGTCAGGTTCAGGACACTGTGTGGCTTTTGAGAGCTTATTGAGAGCATCTGTGACACAGTGAATCTGTTACTGGCATCAGTGTATGCTGACAGTTGCTTGTCTGCCTCTATCCTTTTTGTGCTTTCTTTTTATAGTGACATATTTTAGCATGGTGGTCTTATGGTGGCATCTGAGGCTGCTTTTCTGACTTGACTGGGGCTTTTTTGGTAGATGTAGACAGGTTCTCTTAACTTTCTACTCAAGTTCTGAAGTACTCTTGGAGAGGTCCCAGTGAGTGCAGGAGGAGACCTGCAGGCAGGCTCAGAGGTTTCCCCTCCATTAAATTTAATTTAAAAACTAGGTACCTTCCATGGAGGTTTGAAACCTGCATTAGTTTCATCACTGGTAGAGCTGCACCAAACTCTCCTCTATCGCATGTGTAAATATGACAAACTATTCACACATTGAATGCTTATTCTTCCCCTCTCATTTTTCCAACAGCATCATCAGTTGTACTACAGCCAAGACGACACCACCAGAAAGAACTATGACACGTACAGGTTATACTTGCAGTCCCCACACAGCTATGAAGACCCTTATTTTGATGATCGAGTTCACTTCCCTGCCGCGTCAGATTACACAGCACAGTATGGACTGAAATCCACCACAAACTATGTAGACTTTTATTCCACCAGACGCTCCTCTTACAGAGCAGAACAGTACCCAGGTTCACCTGACTCCTGGGTGTAGCATCAAAGAGGAAAAAAAAAACAGCCGTGTATTTCTCACCTTGCTTAAGAAGAAATGGAATGGCCTCGTTTGTTGTTTTGGTTATGAAATGTGAAAGTGAATTAAAAAGAAGGAACAAGGAAGATTTTTTTTTTTTTTTAACTTTTTTTTTTGTTGTTGTTGGAGTGAGGAATTGTCAGGAAGGTAAGCTGGCAGGGATGGATTTTGCTCTGTTTAGGTGTTAGGTATAATTACTTGTAGCTCCTGTAGTCTGGTGAGGGTGTGGGCGACGTGATGAAAGGTTTGAGAATTGAGTAAAAATGAATTTGGAAAGTGTGTAGGTCAGAGCAAATTGCAGCTGGTTTGGCTTTTTTTTTTTTTTTTTTAATGTGAATAAAAGTCTTGTTCTGATAGTTTGTACAGAAATGTTAGAAATTTTAAAAGGAAAGCAAACAAACAACAAAAAAAAAAAAGTAAAGACTTCTTAAAAAAAAAACTTGATGAGGGTAATTCTGAAGCACAAAGTCCAGTCCAGTATAATCCACACCTCCCATTTCCTGCCTCTTCCATAAGAAGGTCACTGCCATTTTCTATGCACATGGAATACAAATAAATATGGAAGTCTCATCCATGGAAAGCTGCTCCCGCTTCATTTTATTTTGTGTCTGATGTTGAAAAGTGGACACCAGGCAGCCCGACTTCATGCTTTTGAGCAGGTTAGTGTATCGAAACATTTGGGCCATTGCTCCATCTTCCCTCAGTGCATGCACTATGAATGTGCCAGGCTGGCTGGCCAAGGGCTGTGGCTAGGCATCTGCCCTCCCCATTCTTAGACTGGTACCTTCACTTCTGGTATGGGCAGTCCGAGATCTTTCTGAACCCTCTCCTGTTTCCTTCCCATGGCTCCTCTTCCTGCTCTGTCCAAGAAAATTCAGATGGTCTTGCTTTCATGGGATTTATACTCTCCACTTTGGCTACATTCTGCTTTGGTTTATTGACAATAAAAACCCTGTGATTATTTTAAGTAACTCGATCACGTCCTGTCCTCATGCTATGGAGTCTGTTACCTCGATGCTGTCTGTAACCGTGTTCCTTGTTCCCCCTGTGCTTCTCAAGAGTTTCACACCCTGGCTGCCTCAATGAGCAGAGCTGCTGCAGGTGTGGATTAGAAGGCAGGCTGGCCTTGCCTCAGGCTGCTCCAGACCCCTACTAGGGCAGGGGCAAGCAGCACCAGGAGTACTCAGGTCTGAGCTGGCAGCTGTGCAGGTACCCATAGGCTGCAGTGCCAAGCACCACTTTTGTGCAGATGGTGCCTTTTCTTTCCTGGAAGGCTTCAATTTTTTCATTTAAGATAGAAAATAGTTTCTGTGTAATTTGTTTCTTGTTAACAATAACTCCACTACTGATCTCTCATCATTAATCTAACTACCTTCAGTGTCCTATGCAGAGTAATGCAGGCCAAGGTTGATTATTTGGTGCCCCTGTGACCTACTAAAGGTGGCAAGCCCTCAGCCCAGTGTAATGATTTGGCATTTCCCTGTCCCAGGAAAAATGAAATTAGCCTCAGATAATAAAGTAACAGTCTGGAGGATGATCATCTGTTACTGTTTGCCTCTTTGGAGCTGCTAGTAGTACAGGCAGCAGGCATTTCCACAAAGCAGGGGTCCGTGTGGTGGAATGGGTTTGCTGCCCATCTAAGGCAGTTTCATCAAGACTAAAAGCAGCAAGATTTGGACAGCACCCCTGCTTTGGATCTTCAAGCTGTTAAATATATGTGTATATAGTTCATTATGTTGGTTTTGTTTTTATTGGCTTCCTCATGTATTTTTCCACACAGTCTGGTACTATACCATTAAAATGATCTGTACAGTGCATTCGTTGGTTACCTTCCCTCTGTGCAGTGTCAGACTGGGAGTGGGGAAGGGGCATATTTGCATTTCAAGCTTCTGGGCCTGTTTCAGAGTGTCAGAAGCAGATATTTCAGGTGAGTGCTCTTTATAATGTACAGCATTCAGGTTCTTATTCAGACATGCTCCACTGAGAATGACAACATGGTTGACTTTTGGAGAATATGTCTTTAGGAGATTGTGATGCTGATTTGGAAGTTAGAGAGCAAAGGATGCCCTGGGAAATGCACTGCTTTGCTACCACCTTTCTGATAACTGCAAGTATGGTGATGTGCAGGCCATGCAGCCTGCTTGGTCCCATGATACAGAAGGTGCTGTACAAGCAGCACTATCCTGGTGTAGTGCCAGAGGGACAAGCTGTCTTGCGGCACTTTATAAGGACAACTTGTCCTGCTCTGAAGACAAACACACCGAGGTGAATGAAGAGAGTTCTTCAAATAGCACGAAGCTGCCCTGGTGCTGCAGAGGGGTGCAAGATGTGCACTCTACAAAGCCTGTGTGGTAAGAGGAGGTTTGGAGATGTTGGGAAGCTCCCTTCAGCTTTAGCTACACACGCTCATCTTCTCTGCTTCATGACCACCATCTAGTGGCACTTTCTACAGTTACGTTTATGAGACATATGCTTCTATTTCCCTGTCGGTGCAGCACGGACAAATGACTTCCTGCACTTTCCAAGCAGCATCTAAAAAAGATCACAAGAAGGATGTGCTTCCCCCAGACTTCTCTTTCTACAATCTGCAACTAGTGAAGAATGGTAACACAAAAGCTCACTGAATGTGTATCTCCCCTTACTAACTGCTCTTCTCCGTGCATTAGCTACTTACCAGTAGTATTCTCTGCACTGCTGTTAACTGGTACAGACACAACAACAACAAACAAACAAACAACAACAAAAAAAAACAGGCTAGAGAAAAATAATTTTAATGCATGTTATTTTAATGTGCTGAGACAAGCATCCACTGGTGAGGGCTGTGTCTGATCCATGTAGATAAGCTCTAATGGGGCTTTAACTGTGAGCTGAAAGCACCATGGAGAGGAATCCCCACCACAACTTTCCAGACTGTCAATAACAAAACATCTAGATCACAGCTCTGTT